>ML831243.1:18457-34950 GCA_009831015.1 Picea engelmannii
TAATCATAAATTCACTCAAAAACACTAAAATAGATGCATTGGAAAATAATATGTCTAAAACCCATGTAATCATGAAAATGGTTTAATGTAAGGGTATGGGAAAGTGAAATATGGTTAAAAGTGAAGTGAAAGTGAAGTGAAAGGTTGGTAAAAATATGGTACTTTGGCCACCCAACACGCCATACCTATCAAACTTGTTCCAAATGGACTGTAAAGACATGCAGGACATAGGTACGAAATTTCATTACTCATGGATGATCACCCTCATAGCCTTCATGGGATGGTGAGAACCCGAACACGTAATCTTTTGTACCAAACCATAGCCAGAGGGAGAAAGATATCGCGTACTAAGATCTGCACCACAGACCAAGCATAAGAGAGAGAATGGAATCGTATTCGAAGCATACCTATGGGAAATATAGGAAGCCATCAATCAAGCATGGAGAATAACACCAGAGGCTGTCACTCGATATGGGGACATCGCCAATTTTTGGGCCAGATGACAAGCTATGTGGATACAACCAAGGAAGGATCCAGATAAACAGTGGCTACATATGTGCTACTGCATCACCGAGGGTAATATCGAGATGATCATCAGCAAATGGCAGGATGAATGGAGGATCCTAGCCATACCCAGGGAAGTACCATGAAAAACAACAGAAGGAGGGGCTACATAGGTGGACACACAGCCTCCACAAATCCCAGTACCTAAGAAATGAAGAATGGGCCAAAGCAAGTTGACTCAGGTAGACGATGAGTCAGAGAATCCAAGGACTCAGAAGGGGAAGAAATAAACCACTCATCCAACCAATGGACAGTGGAAACAGGCTGAGGAAGCACAGAAAACCATCCCAAATCCCATCACACAAGAACCAGAGAGAACTAAGAGACCAGTTGTATAGGCAGCATGCCCACGCAAGAAAACGAAGGCACAACGTACATCACTGGACTATACGATTACGGAGGACGATGGAGAGATGATCGCCATAATGGTCCAGGATTGCGTCACAGAAGATTTCGATAACGCAACACATCATAGGGACAAAATATAGAAGGATATGGAAAAAATGGGACAATTCCTCAAGAAACTCGAGGAAGCCCATAGCGCAAGTAGCAGCAAAGACATAGATCCATCGACAACACAGACCAAAGAAAGAGTGGAGGTAGAAGAATGAGATCTAGTTCTTCTGATGCCTCATGCACATTCAACGATCTACATAAAGCCCAACATGTTGTGGATAGATGAAATTGTAGGACAGACACCATTGAAGGATTTGGACCACATCCAATTGGTGTTGACAAGAATTCCATCAAGGGCATTATACAAATTGCAAGTTAGCATCGACCACGAGATGCAGTCTCGAGCACACAAAAATTTAGTCGAGCTACAACAAACAACAAAGAAGCAAGAAGCGTTAGAAATAGTTTGTGCACAGGCCAAATCTAAAACTCAGGAGGAGAAAGAATGCAAAAACGAACTGGAACATAGAGTGGAAGTAATTTTTGGGAAACTTCCAAGCACTGCACAAGGAAATGAGCGTCCATCTACCGACAAGATCGACCAAATTGCGTAGGCAATTGATTGATATCAGAAGGAGATCGAGACTCTCTGAGAACATATTAGACCAACAACTCCACCAACAATGAAGGATAAAAGGAAGCAGGAAGAAACAACACAACTGCAAGAGATAGAAAAATAGGTTAGCACGGTAGCTGACTTGTTCGAGAAAGCAACACAACTTTGGACAACACTGGAAGAGGATCCACACGTCCAAAATTGGGACAAGGAAGAGGAGAGGATCAATGCAATGATCCAAGAACTCAAGCAGCGACAGAAGACCATACCAATTCTAGAAAGGGTCAAGGGAATGCAAGAGTTGAAGAATATGCACGCAGAACTTATCACTGTGCAAACACAAAAACAAGAGCGTCAGGCTCAAATAGAACCGCTACAGAAACAAGTAGCAGAAGTACTCGTACAGGAAGAAGAATCCAAAACAAAAATAACGCAGACCCAGCTAGAATGTGTAGGATTGATGAGCGACGAAGTGGCAGCTCAGACAATCGACACCATCAAGCAGAAAACCTCGCAGGCACTACCAAAAGCGACATATTTTCAGGAAAAATTCCAGATGATCACCAAGGAGATCGAGGAAGCACAAAAGGATTAGGTGACTCGAGATGAGTCACATGTCAGTGTTGGGGGCTTGTTGGCACTAGGCCAAAGGGAAGAGAAGGATGATCGTGGGCAAGAAAGCATGCAGAAGTCGAAGTAACAGCTAGCGAAAGAACAACACGCGTGCATGCAAGAAAGAGTGCAAAAGAAAAGCGACAGCTGGAGGAATAACAACACATGCATGGGAGGAAGACCTAACATCGGTAGGGTTAGGGTTTTGGTAATACGTTGTAAATGGTTGAAGAGCCCAAAATGTATAAATATAGATACGAAGGTATCATATAGGGTTTTTCTTGTTATTAAGGTTATGAAGGTTGTTGATCATTGGTTGTTACGAATGTAGCTACACATGAGCGAAGGCGATATGTAATGTTGTTTTGAGTTATTTTGTAAGTTGTTGAGCTAGGACCTAGAGAAGAAGGAGGATCTGAGTATTATACCACAGGCTGTAGAGCCTGATGCGATCTAGTTCTCCTTATATAGATCTTACCCGTAAGAGGGAAATTGTAAGTGTGTGGCACCAGGAATGCAAAACTACTATAATAAAAGAGCTAGAAGCCAAATATTTGTGGAAATAGCCCAGGAGGGGTGAACCACAGTAATATTTTTGTAATGTGATGAATGCATGCATGTCTTTACTTTCTTTCAATAACTAATGGTTAGGCTTGATGAATGAGTTAAATACATAGTTATGAATCTGTTTATGTTGTGTGGGAATTAACCTGTAAAACATACATACGCGACTGGGAGGGATAAGTAGAATGCACTGATAGCTCGTGGCATAGGGCTATAGTCAAGAAACCCCTATCTCCTATTCAATCCTAGGCTGTAAACACCTGAGTCTTACAGTCACCCATTTAAAGTTATCTCGGGTGAGACTGCACAATACATCCTATGTACTGCATTGCCTTCTGGTTTACCAGGAGGGCCGATAGTTTTAGAGGCTTTATTGGAAACCTGAATGACAAGAACCCTGGGTCAATAAATCAAAAGACCAAAAAAAGGATAAGAAACCAACACATACTTTCCTTGAGACACAAAAATTTCACCATCTCGCCGCCATATTTCCAATCCAAGGAAATAATGAAGGAGGCCCAAATCCTTCATCTCAAACTCCTTTGCAAGGTCCTCCTTGCATGAGTGTATCAGCTGCTCATCACCAGTCAGTATTAAATCATCAACATAAAGAAAAATGATTAAAATCTTACCCTCCACCACAATTTGGTATACATTTTCATCCGCTTCATTTTTGGTGAAGCCCAGTCCGTTGAAATAGTTGTCTATCCAAGTGTACCAAGCACGAGGTGCTTGCTTCAGCCCATACAATGCTCTCTTGAGTTTGCACACATGCAACTCCCTATCAAAGGTCTCAAAACCTTCTGGTTTCTCAATGTACACTTTTTCCTCAATGATCCCATTGAGAAACACAGTTTTTACATCCATCTGATGAATGCACCAACCCATCTGCACTGAGAGTGCAAGGATGGATCTTATGGAAGAGTACCTTGCGACAGGTGTAAAGGTCTCATCATAATCTATCCCCTCGATCTGTGAGAATCCTCGGGCCACAAAAATGGCCTTGCATTTCTCCACACTCCCATCAGTATCTTTCTTTACCTTGTAGATCCATCTTGAACCTACCACTGATTTGTCGACCGGTCTTGGGACAATTTCCCATGCACTGTTTTTGACAATGGAGTCATATTCCTCCACCATTGCATCAACCCATGTGGGATCCTGCAATGCTTCCTAAAAGGAATATGGTTCAGTCACAATACATTTTCTCATGAGAGCCAAGTATCCAGTAAATTGATCAGGAGACTGTCTTTGTCCATGCTGTGAAGTAGGGGCTCCTACATTCTCTGCAACATCTAGTCCCAATCTATCAGCTTCCGTGGTGCACTTTCTGCCATTTCTTATGGATGGCTCTGCTTGAGTGGATTTCTCCACTCCATGAACCTCCTCATGTGGTTGATCCACATCTTGAGACTCATCTTTGGGAACCAGCAGTTCCTCCTCTGCATGCAAGTCTATCTCCCTCTCAAGCGAGAATCGCATGGATTTCCCCTCATCGAATTTTATATCCCGTCGCATAACAGTCATCCTACTATTAGGAAAATACACACGATAATTATGGGGTTTCTGTGTGTACCCCACAAAAATCCCAACTTCAGTAGTTGGTTCCAGCTTCTTCCTGACATCCTTGGTCACATGCACATAAACAGATGAGCCAAAAATATTAAAATGAGAAACATCAAGTTTCTTACTAGTGAAATCTTCTTCAGGTGTACTCATGCCAAGTACTCTATGAGAACAACAGTTTTGCACATAAACCACAGTATTGCATGCTTTCGCCCATAAATTCATTGGTAAGCCCTGATCATGCAACATCGTTCGTACTACACCCATGATCATTCTGTTCATAGTCTCCATGACCCCATTTTGTTGTGGGTTATGAGGCACTATGAATTCTCTTCGAATTCTTTCTTTGCTGCAAAAGTATTTGAATTCGTTAGAGATGTATTCTCCACCATTATCGCTCCTCAGAGCCTTCACTTGCTTCCCCGACTCTTTCTCCACCAATGCTTTAAACTCACATAACTTTGAGAATGTTTGATCCTTCTTCTGCATGAAGAAGATCCAACATTTATGAGAAAATTCATAAAAATAAAATAACATAATACTATGTTTTGTTGTTGAAGAAACTGAGAATGGTCCACACATTTCTGTGTGAACTCTCTCCATGATCACTGAGGCACGATTCTCCTTTTCATGAAAGGTTGAATTTACATAATTCCCCATGGTGCAACACTTGCACTGATCTAACTGAGCAAGTGTTCCCATTGGAAGTCTAGTAGATATTTGTTGCATGATTTTCAAGGCTCCATGATGAAGATGGCCCAATCACATGTGCCATAATTTTCCCTCATCCCAGCTCACCACTTTTTCTGCCTTTCCCATCATGGAAGCGCAGCCATCTACCTCCAGCTTGTAGAGATTCTTAACTTGAATCCCTATCCTCTTGACTTGACCTGTTGTTTTATGTCACAGAAAAGCTTTTCCATCATTGAAAACAACGTCATAGCTTCTGTCCTCCAACATTGCGACTGAGACCAAATTTTTCTTTAGACCTGGAACATGCATAACATATTTCAATTGAAATGTTTTACCTGACTCCCCTTGAAAGGTAATGGAACCAATGTTAGTCGCACTGTATCGTCCATCATCGCCCATCTCTATATGCATTTTGAGATCTGTCTCCTCCAAGTCATTGAAAAGCTCCTTATCTCCCGTCATGTGGAAGGAAGCGCCACTATCCAAATACCACATCAATCCCAATGCACTTGAGGCCATGCATGCGATCAAGGAGAAGTCAAGTTCAAATTGTGAGGCAAGGGCCTCACCAGCTGTAGCTCTAGTAAACTTCTTTTTTTCCTTCTTTTGCGGACAGTTAGTAGCGAGATGCCCATGTTCGTGACAGTGAAAACACTTCACTTTGGAGAAATCCATCTTCTTGACTTTAGAATTGTATTTTGAATGGAATTTCTTCCCCTTCCCTTTCCTTGCCTTGGCAGCCAAAGCACGATCCTCTTTATCATCATGCTTTGATGAAGAGCCATCTCTGGTGTTCTTCCTGAACTCTTCCTGCATTAGATCCAACCATAGTTGTTCCCAAACTGGAAATTTTTCCCTTCCATTGACAGAGTCTTGATAATTGTGCCAACTCTTGGGAATTCCTAGGAGCGCCAAGATCACCAAATCATCATCAGAAATTGTTATTCCCACACTCTCCAGCTCATCCCAACATTGGAGAAACTTCGTGAGATATTTTGGAATGGATTAGCCCTTCTCCATCTTGATCTTCCTAAGTTTATCTTTGAGCGCCAATTTTCTATGGTCGTTGTTGTTTTGGAATAAATCCACCAAAGCCTTCCACATTGCATATGGTGTTGCTTTCCCATGGAGGTTTTAGACAATGTAGTCTCGTACTCCCTCCAACAGGATCCTCCTCGCCTTTGCCACTTTCTTTTGCCATGCATCAAGATTTGCAGCGTATACAACATCTGGCTTAAGAACATTTTTGTCAATGAATTCCTTCAAGCCATTGTCTTCGATTACTGCCTCCATCCTATCCTTCCAAGCAATGTAGTTCAAGATGACCTCAAGTGCATACTCTAACCTCAAGCCAATGAAATCCATTTTGATCTTGAATCAGTTGTAGAACCAAGAAAGTCTTTTTGCAAATTCGAATTCTATCCAGTCACAAACTCAGCTTCTGCAATTTCCTGTGCTCTGATACCATGTAGAAATTTTCAATACAAATTATGTATTTCCTGGATTCTCTTGGTCTAACAATTATATGCCATTGTTAAATACACAATCTCTTCTACAAATATTCTTGCGGAATTTAAAACACAATCGCCAATTGCAATATCAAGAAGAAAGGCCAATTACACATAACACATATGTTTTTACCGGGAAAGCATAAAGATAAAAACCCCACTATCATATATTATGTTTATATCATGGATCATTAAACAATCTCATACAAAAATCTAATCCAAGAGCTCTCAGTACAATATACAATCGTCTCACACTGTCATGCAAAAATTGACAAATTCATGTGCCAGTTTACTGCTCCTAGACAACCTACCTCCTCTGCGTAATCCCTGCAAATGAATTCGAATTCCTCTTGCCTAGGCTATGCATTCCTCATGGACACATCCACTGTGTGCATGATTTCATGAGTGCACTTCACTCAAATCACAACTGATATCCAAACTTTCCCTTTCGTCTGTTATCTCAACTGGGTCTCCACTGGATATGACATGCATGTAGTTAATAGTGTTAAATATTCAGTTGCATGTGATATCACCGATTGTGAATTAATTAATAATTAATTCATTGATCTCTCACTAGTGTAAGTTTAGTTACAACTAGTACAACTGAGCTTAACTCACTTAACTAAGTTAAACTACTTCACAACTCACATAAATACACATCCAACTCTGTTACAACTTCGAATCACTCAGTTACAACTAATTCGACTTGGATGTCCCACCAGTCAACCTTTGAACTCAAATTTCCTATAGCTAACTGATTTGTCATTTCGATTAACTATTTTCAAGTAATTATGAGATAATAGATTAATATTTATTGTCCAATTTATTTAAGGGAAAAGTAAATTAAACACACATTTCTTGTTGACTTTTCAACATAGACATCTCAAACTCTTTCTAAATTTATGTGGCAAACGGTTTTCTTAGTATAGTCGGATTACTTCCAAAGATTATGTCATCCACATATACCACTACAACAATCATATTTTGTTCTTTAATTTTGATATGTAGATTACTATCAGTAGTTCGTCTCTTATATCCTTGTTGTTGTAGATACTAATCAAGTCTTGAGAACCATGCTATAGGGGCGTGTTTAAGACCATACGGGGCCTTCTTCAATTTGCATACATAGTCTAGTTTTTTTGTCAATCTAAACCCTTCGGGTTGTTCTAGTAGACTTCTTCTTCAAAGGTTCCATTTAGGAATGTTGAATTGACATCCATCTGATATATTTTGAAGTCTTTTAAACATGCAAATGCCATAAACATTCTAATGGATTATAATCTTGCTACTGGGGAAAAGGTTTCTTCAAAGTCAATTTCTTCCACTTGAGCAAATCCATTGCATACTAGTCTTCCTTTATTTGCTTATGATCTGTCCATTTTCATTGAGTTTGTTTTTGAATATCCATTTGGTTCCTACCACATTTTTATCTTTAGGTCTTGGAACCAATTCCCAAGTATGAATTTTCTCTATTTGATCAAGTTCCTCATTCATTTCTTTTAACCAATCCCCACTTTTACTAGCTTCTGAAATTGTTTTAGGCTCTATTAGAGAAATCATTGCTTGTTCTTGATATAAGATTTTCCTCCTTGTTTCTACTCCAGCACTCTTGTCTCCTATAATTTGACTTCCTGGATGATTCTTTTGAACCCTTTTTTATGGTGGTTTCGGCATGGATGTTTCTTCTTGAATGTTTTCTTCATCAATGTATGGTTCATTTTCTTCTTGTTCTTCAATATCTTCTTCATCTTTTGATTCACCATCTTCTTCATTATCACTGGATTTTCTCCATTCATTTCAATTTTTGATCATCTAGTTTTACATTTTCACTTTCAACTATTTTGTGCAATCTTAGATTTTAGCATTTGTAGGCCTTTTTGTTAGGTGAATATCCCAAAAATATACCTTCATTTGATCTAGAGTCAAATTTCCCTAGATTATCTTCATCCCTCTTGATGTAACACTTACTTCCAAAGAATCTGAAATGTTTCACATATGTTGATCTTCCAAACCACAATTCATAAGTGTTTTTCTCATGGTTAGCTCTTAGTTAAGTATGTGGACTATTGTATATATGGCATATCTCCAAAATTTGTCTGTAAGTTTGGCTTCATTCAACATAGTTCTTTCAATCTCTTGAACAATTCTATTTTCCCTCTCCACAAATACGTTATGTTGAAGAGTTCTTGGAGTTGAGAATTGTCCCTTGATTCCATGATCTTCACAAAATTTATTGAATTATTTAGAGGTAAATTCCCCTCCATTATTTGATCTTAAACATTTGATTTTTAGATCTGTTTCATTCTCTACATAAGTCTTGAATGCTTTAAACTTTTCAAATGCCTTATATTTTTCTTTGAGCAAATATACCCAGTTCATCCTCATGTAGTCATCAACGATCAATATGAAGTAGTGTTCCCCTTGTATGCTTCTAGTCCTAGAGGGCCCACAGAGATCAGTGTGAACAATATCCAAGGGTTTTGATGTAGAATGCTCTTTGGCTTGAATCTGACTCTTGTCTACTTTTCTAATTGATAGTGTTTGCAAATAGGAACTGAGGGTTTGGTGACTTTTGGCATGTCTTTTACATCTCCCTTTTTACTATCTTTGATCAGGTTATCAAAGATCAAGTGTCCCATCCTTTTGTGCCATAACCAACTTTCATCTGCTTGACTCATATGGCATTCTTCTTCTTCCTTAATATCTAGGATATACACATTGCTTGAGGTTATTGGTGCAATAAAAACTAACTTTCATGATCCTTCTTCTCTTATTTCACATTTCTAGGAGTCAAAGATGAGTATATGCCCTTGATCACAAGTTTGGCTTACACTTAGAAGATTAGGCTTCAAATTTTCAACTAGTAACACATTTTTTTCTTTGTTTTTCTTGTTCCCAAGGTGACTATGCCTTTTGCCAAGTATTTTAGCAGATACATTATCTCCAAATATGACAATTCCTTTTTCCTTCTTTGTTAGTTTGAGAAATTTACTTTTATCTCCTGCCATATGTTTGGAGCATCCACTATCAATGTACCATTGACACTTTTTTTTCTTGGCATACAGGGCTACTTTGCATTTTGTATCTTCCATATGTTTTCCTTTCCATATTTTCTTATCTTGAGTGACAAAAGAAACTATTTTTGCGGTTAGCCTGCATTCATTAGTTTGATGAAAATAATTGTTGCACTTCTTGCATTCAACATTGAACATTTGTAATGGAGAGAATGAATTGTAACTTCTATTCTTCGGATTATTTTTGTTACTTTTATATTTTTTATTATTTGTATGGATGTATGATCTTTCATAAGACTTGCAATGTACTACTTTATGTCCAAAGTTATTGAAAGAGTAGCAATATACAAGAAATGTGTGTTGATATCTCTTAGGAGGAGTTCTTCTAGCCATTATATTCCATTTGTCTTCTTTCTCTTTTGTGGAAAGTGCACACTTGAGCTTATTATGAACATTCTTTAATGGTGCCTTCTTCATCTTGTTATTTTCAATTTTTAAGGTTCTCTTAAGAGCATCTGCATAACTGATTTTCCTTTTGTCTATCTTTTGTGTTGTAGAGGTTGATTTTTTATCATACCCAAGTCTTGTCTTATCCTTTGGTGATCTTTGATTATTCAGAATGTCATCCAATAGTTTTGAACTGTTTTCATATCTTGAGTGATTCTTTCCTTTCTCAAGCTCCTTTTTTAGAAGGACAATTTCAGTGTCTTGTTTCTCACATTCTTGTTGTTTTTCATTAAGTTGTTCAGTTAATACCTCTTATATTCTTTTGGCTTCTTGGAGTTGAGTCTTCAAGTCAATGATGATTTTTTCATTTTCCTTGACTATTTTTGAGATTTCTCTTTCTCTTGATTTATGTGCTTCCTCAAATTCTAGTAATTGTATTTCTAGTGACTTAGTCTTCTTTTTATATTGTCTGAGCTCTTACAAAGCACTGAGCAATTCGTCTTCGAGATCTACTTCACCTTCCTCTTCAGAGTCTTCATCCATACCAAAAGTGTTTTTAGTAGGATTATCATGTTTCTCTATACCCATAAATAGATACTTTGATTCTTCTTCTTCTTCTTCACTTTCTTCAGATAAGTTGTTTTCTTCTTTGGTGTAGAAGGTATTCTTCTTTAATTTGTGGACTTTCTTCTTGTTTCTGATTTTTCTCTTCTTTTACTCTTTGTAAGTTTTTTCACCATCACGTTCTTCTTGTTTTAGATAGCGACATTTTTTGGAAACATGTCCAACTTTTCCATAGTTAAAACATTTAAGAGGTAGTTTTCCTTTGAATTTACTAGTTCAGTTACACATTATTTTTGTCACCCTTATGACCATTAATGATGTACACCTATCCTTTGTCTTTAGAAGGATCAATTTCCTTAATCCTGGAAGAAGAATGAATATGAATTTTCCCAGAAAGATGAAATTATCTTTTCCTTTGTAAAAAACCTTGTAAAGAAGGATCGTTGCACCTTGCTCAGTGTTAAGGGTGTGACGATCTAGGATCGACGCAGGTAGCACCACAGTGGCCTGTGAAATTGTTGCATTTTTCTCAGTGTTAAGGGTGCAACGATCACTCGTACAAAGAAAAAGATAATCTTCTTGACACTTCTAGAATAGAATCTTTGAGGGTGAGGTGGCCTCCGATCGGTTTGGATCTGAGTCACATCCCTGATCTCATGGGATCATCCTAACCTCCTTGCCCTATCCTTTTCATCTTATAAAAGGAGGGGAGCTCTCATGGTAAAGTTAGATTTTTTGTGTCATCTTTGGGAATAGCTTTTGAGAATGGATAATGAGTTAGTAGCATTTTAGCTTGAGAATTCTCAGCTAAAGGGCTTATTATAGGCTTCTGATTTATGTTGTCAAGATAGATTGTTAGAATCTTCAAACTTACAGTCTCGGAACTTGTTGGAGAAGAAGTGTGTGGGAAGCAAGGAACTGTTGGAAGGGAACCTATAAGATCAAGGCATCAATTGTATTCTCATTTTCATATTTCTAATATAGTAATATATTTCTTTCCCATAAAATTGTTCTTATTTTATTGTATGACTCCTTGATCACATACATAGGTTTTGCTAAGTATACATTGTTTCTTTCACTTCATTGGCTTATGTATTTTTACAAGCTTAGCATCCCATAAGCCTTGTAATAGAGAGAGGATGACACTAGTGAGAACAAACGATAGTTAAAAGGTATGTCATTTATCTCTTTTTAGTTAGTATGCTTGATAATTAAAACTTAGGGAAAGTTTTATATTTTGTCTTGTTTCGTTCTAGTTTCGAGGTGAAACTAGGGAGATTAGTTTGTGTTTGCACTTACTGATTTCTCCAATAACAAGTTCCTTTCTTAAGTTTTTTCATGAAGTTTTCTACTTCTTCATCAGATATCTCTAATTGATCTTCATTGGACACCTGCTCCTGATTACTCTTAGATTTTATTGCTTTGAAGGTTGTTTCTCCTTTAGATGGTCTTTCTTGTTGTGTCCTCATCGCATAGGCTATGAGGATTCCATGGAGCTCATCCATAGTGAGTTTGTCAAGGTTGTCTCTATCCTCTAAGGTAGAGATTGTGAATCAGTGTCTGGAACTTTTGACTTTTTTCACACTTTCATTGATTAACTGAATTAACTGCATAATATATATGCAATTCAATTAATTATTTATAAACATGTATAACAAAAATTGTATGAAGAAGATAAAATATCTTTCTTTTATTTATTTAACTTGAATGAATACAAAAAAAATCAATCCTTTAATATATTCAATTTCAATTGAATATGAGAGATCCAAGTCTTTGATACAAGACCCATCTTGTAGTTCTCAGATCCAATTGAGAAATGAGGAATCCAACCCTCATAACAAGACCCAACTTGCTGATCTCGGATCCAACTAAGATGTGAGGAATCCATCCCTCATAACAAGACTCAGCTTGTAAACATGCACCAACCTGATAGAATGAAATTCCATTCAATCTATTATATATATATATATATATATATAATCCACCAAGAGTCCCTTAGATTCACCACCACTTCTGGTTTATATAGTATTTCAATAGGTATAGGATTTGAACCAATGTTTCTTTTTGACATGAACCATTGCACCTCTTCATTTAAGTTTCTCAATTTAATTAGAAGACTAATCTTGATTCGAATTTTTGAATTTTGTCTACATGAGCTGATCATAGATATGGATCGACTCATTATATTGTTCCCATACTTTTGTTGCATTCCCAAGTTTGTTAATAGATTATAGTCGAGCTTTTACCTACTCTCTGTATTTTTATGGTTAATCTAAGTCACATTAGTCTATAGGCCTTAAGTTGTTTACAGAAACAAATTTTGTATGAGGTGCTTCCTTCCACCCAATGTTCAAATGACCATAGGATCAAAACCACAGGCTTATCCATTTAGGCATTGTTCCTAGCTCTTTCTTCTTCCACCCCTATTCTTCTACATGGGACCGTATTCAAGCATTCAAGGGATTATTTACTTCTATCCCATTTAGTTTTTTACCTTATCACGTGACCGGTGTTGGAACTAGGTTCTCTGGTACTTCGTCCTTCGGGACTTCCAGCCTTTGCATTCATTCAATTCTTTCAGAGAAAATTTTGGCGAAGGGTGTATCAGAACTCCCTACTTGATAACCTTCACATGTCCAGGAGCTAGGACCATAGACTTAGGCACAACAACGCTCCCACTCTCCGGGTATTCAGCTATTCATGACTTTGGGACTCCGGGTTACTCAAATTATGAAGTATTTCAATCCCTTCGTAGTGTTTAGCTATAGAATAATTCATAAAGCTATGGTGACCACTTGTTGTCGGTTAACACCTCCACTTACACTATCCTTCCACTATGCTTGATCAATGGTTGAGAATGTTGGGTATGTGTTATATTCTTTGCATGAGTAGTAGTGTCTAAGCATCTGCGTCGAACGCACAGGGGGGTTAGAGGGGGGTGGAGCCCCCTGCGCGGGGGTTCGGGGGCAGTGCCCCTAAATTTTTTTTCTGGGACGACATATTTCCGAGACCACATGATATTAGGTGGTTTTTCGGCACATGGTTTTTTTGCCAATGGTTTTCTATTTCCGGTTAAGGAATTAGGGTTTTGGGCTAATCTAGGTCATTGGGTTAGGGTTTTGGATGTCGTTGGCTCCTATATGTATATTGTATTGTAAACAATGTAACACAATGTATGAATATAATATATGTTGGTTTTCCCGGTTTGGGTTTCCAGGTGAAAAATATTTGTGTAATGTTTGTATTTGCCATTGTATCTTTTCTGTTCTTTTATGAATATCAGTTTGCAGTAGATATTGTACAAGGTTAGAATTTATAAGAACACTCCCGAAGAAGATCAATGGTTAGCATTACTTCATGATTCACACTTACTCTATCCTTCCATTGTACTTGATTGGACAGTCAAGAAATATTCTATAGGATCTTAGATCAACGACCAAATGTGACTTCGGCCTTCGACGCTTCAGATATTTTATCTTAGGAGAAGCTGGATATTCCAAGAGGATGTAGTCCTGGAGAGACATGGCTTGCTAACATCACTGTTGATGTGGCACTAGCTGAGTGGATCCCATGTGTCACCTTGATTCATGACTTTCATATACCTAAAGTGCCAACTAGACCCTGACACTTGTCATCATCTGATTGGGCCATGTTTCCCCCTCCTAGATCGTGACTTTACACTTTGTGGCTTTAGTACTTCATGACTTTGGGAGTTTTGTCACTTTTATACTATCCTTCGATCATTGCCGAAGTGTCAAATATATCTATCACCGTAGATATGTTATTGTCTTGATCGACGAATTCTATTTATTCTGGAACTTCGGGGTTCAGGATTTCTTGGTTTATATGAGCTACTTACTACCAAAGTAGGTCAAATTTAGAGTTGACCACCTTCCTCCTTAGTACAATCTGAATATTTTCACTCCAGATCAACAGTTGATGGGATTTCCTATTCGTCCTCTGATCCGATGGTCAACGAGAGTTTGTGACTTCAGGGTTTTGGCCTTCAGGTAAACTTGCATGTTTCAGAATTCTTTTCATTGAAGTTGTCAGTGTCGTATTTGACCACCATTGGACCCACCTATCCTCATCCAACGGTCACCATGCATTTCCCAGATCTGATGGTCATTATTTACTTCGAGACTTTGGGGGTTTCAAGACTTTGTGTCTTATGGGATCCACTTATTATGTCTTTCCACTTGGTTCTATCTGACGATCATGATAGATCTCAAACTGATCTAACGGTTGAGAGATCACTTGAATTTCCTCGGTTCTTATTTAATCTCTCTCAATCTATGATTTTACCTTGATCCAATTGTCCATAATGCTACTACTCCATATCTGACGGTTGATATTTAATCCTTCCTAGTCTCTGACTTCACCTTGATCTAATGATCCTAGATTGTCCTGAACTAAGAATTAACGACTCATGTAACTCGATCCTTTACAAAAGGATTTCTTCACTCGCAGAACTTTGTCTCTTGTGTTACTTCAAATGCACCATCTCTTCTAAGCTTCAATTAATGTTTGTGCATTCTTTGATGCACTGATATTTAGTCGCTAATTGTCCTGAGCTCTTAATTCCTTGTGGTTCGTTACTCCTTTTGTACGTAGATTCTATACATGCTACCTCTCTTGAGCTTTATGAACATAGGATCAATGTTGATCCTATCGTGATCAACAATGATCATGAATTGCTTCTACCCAAAGGTGATCTACATATTTCTTTGTTTAATGTACATGTTTGACTCATGTTTCCATCAATGACAACACACAATCAATAATGCCAAGAATCTCCCCCTTTGGCATTGAGGGAAACATATATGTAAAACAAATAATTTTGCTCCCCCTATCACTGATCTCATTTTCAGGTTGGAGGACTGAGCCAAATATTGATACCAAATTTGTTTTAGTATTTTTCTCCCCCTTTGACATTAATGACAAAGAGTTAAACTTTTACTGCTTTTCCCCCCTATGAATGTGCCAGTTGTTTATCTCAATCTCTTGGGATTTTGTGTTCAAATAGGTAGTCTTATTGATACCAATTTTTTTAGTGATCAATTCTTTTAAACCTAATCGTATGAATTCCTCATTTGATGACCAAATTAAACACTCCCCCTGAGTATTTTTTTGTTTCATAGGGTTTTATTATCTTCTCCTTTGTCTTAAAGGACAAGGGTGTGAATCTTACTAATATTCTTGATTTATTTATTTATTCTTGTTGATATTATGATCTTTCACAAGAATACCATTGATCGATACCAATTAATTCAATTTCCATTCTTCAACCAATTTAATATCTTATTCATAGTCCTTTGACTCTGCAGAAACCAACTTCAACTTATGTCCCTTAGAAATAAGATTGAATTGGTCCTTTCATTTGTTGTTTGTTAAGTCCTCTTCATAAATTTTTTATTCTTTTGGAAATTCCTTATTAGGTTTAGATCATACCATACTTTAGTAGTATTTTGTAGTACTTACACCAAATCATGTTGTAAAATCCTTCCTCCTTCATTTTATTCATATTTTCTGTTGAGGGGAAATTTAGTAGTTCATGAAAATAACATTAGAAAACTTCCAAGATTTTGAGTGCTCAACTCTTCTAGTTGATATGCTATTGAAGACTCATCACTATTTTATGTAAGTGAAACTTCTTCATTTTCAAGTGCCAGATCATCTTTCTTGCTTTCTATTTCAAATTTTCTTCTCCATACCTTTTCATGAAATATTTTTTTTGTAGAATATTTTTTTTCTAGATTTGTTCTTTGAGACTTGTTATTTCTTCTTTTCTTCAAACCTTCATTATATTTTCTTCCTGACTTGTATGAATTATTTCTCGTGGATTGACTTCTTGATTTTCTGCAGTTTTGGGATTTGTGACCAAACCTATCATAGTTGTAACATCTCATTATATGACAAAACTTTGTTGTGTGGCTAACATAATTGCAT
>ML831243.1:43836-54788 GCA_009831015.1 Picea engelmannii
AAACATGTCTAGGAATTATGACTTTATGTCCTCCCCATGACAAAACACAAAAACATGAATGAGGACATCCCTTGTTATATTTCAACACTCCCTCTTAATGAGGAATGTACTCATTGCCATCTCCATCATCTGGTCCCATCATATTGTGCTCTGTAGAAGCTCCCTCTGAACCTAGAGCCATCCGCAACACCTACACAGAACTTGAACTAGAAGATCTTCTCCTAGCAACCTCCTGGAACCCTGAGCTCACTTCATCTTGAGCATCGGTTCGATCAACCTGGATGAGCCTTCTACCAGTGCTCAGAAGAGACTTGCTCTCTTCTCTCGGAATGAAAGATTGATACCTTGGCGCCACCGCAGTCTCAGAAGCCTCCTCATGCTCCTCATCCGATGTTGAATCACACATCATAGGCTGTCCTCTCAACATATACAACCTATCCACCCGATTACCGATCAGTTGCAGCTCTACCGGATCCACTCCCTCTCTGTAGATAAAGACATGGTTCCTCTTGAACAATATGCAATATCCTACATCCTACAAGGCTGAGACTGAGAGTAAGTTAACACTCAACCCTGGAACAAAGAGAACTCCATCAATCTCCAAGAGTCCCCCAAACTCGAGTTTGAATCTAACATTCCTAACTCCACATACAACTCTCGCCATACCACCTTCATTTACCATATGTCAGCCAGGACCAATCTCTATGAAGTCTGGGAATACTCGCCAGATTCTCATCATGTGGTTAGAGGCTCCGCTATCCACAACCCATCTGACATCACCTCCGAATCCTCTGCTGTCGACACTGGAAACTAGGGTAACCAAAGAAAATTCTGTATCGAACTTTGAAGCAAAGTCCTCTATGGATTCTATAACAGCTGTCTCAGGCTCCTCTGACTCCTTCTTCTTCTTCCTCTTAGGACATTGAGAGGCAAGGTGCCCCAACTTGTTACAACAAAAGCATCTGACTTTACTCAAGTCCCTTGCGGAACTTCCTTTCTTCTTGCTCTTTGCCACAAGAGCAACATTCTCATCAACTCTGTCTGTCTTTAGATCATTGCTCTAAGATATTTCCTGAATCTCCTCCTGAGTAATCATCCCACAGTTTGCTCCAATCTAGTAGATGCTCATGACCCACCACGCACTTCACGAAGACTTCCCAATCTTTGGTGAATCCATTTAAGGCTATCCTCACCAACTCAGAATTCAAAATGACCTCTCCAACAGCTGCCAACTCATCTTTAACTTGAGACACCCGGGTAAGATAAGAAGAGACACTCTCCTCCTTACCCATCTTGGTATCATGCAACATAGCCTTCAAGGCCATCTTCCGATTCTCGTTCTTTGCCTCGAACAAGTTTTTAAGTGCATTCCACATTTCCTTGGCAGTCTTTTTCTCAGCCAAGTGTGGGATAAGGTGATCCTTCACCCCATCCAGAATAATCCTCTAAGCTTTAGCTTCCTTGACCTCATGCAAGTCTAAAGAAACAAGATCTGCTGCAGGAGCTACTAGAACAGAGCTAACATAGTTATAGATCTTGTTCTCTTTCAGAATAGCTGACAAACGAACCTTCCACTGTAAGTAGTTGGAAATGCCATGCAACCAATCCTCATATCTAATGCTTGCAGCCATATTCCCTGTCACAACTCAAGGAAAACAATCACACCCTTTTGCCCAAATATCACACTGCCCACTGTCAGAGACAAAACTCTGATACCATGTTGATTTTTTTAATGACAAAATCATAAATATTTCATTCACACATTTTGTCAAACACTTAGCAACCTAGAGATAATTGTCTTCTTAAATTTCAGAAATGCATACCCACATTCAGAAATTTCTATAAGCAAAAATACACATTGTTAAGCAAAATATGCAGCAGAAATGCACAATGGACAACAACCCTTAACTCACAAAAATTTAGGCAACTGCCAGGGAAAACCCCAATGTGGGGAAACCCAACAAGAGAGATAAATCTTATTATTTTTATTCAAGAAAGCTCAGAACAACATCAATAACACTTTTTCAGCCAAGAGAAATACCTCTTACAGCACAAAACTGTCCCCCACAAATCTGTCTTGAAAACCATGCCACAGTTCGTACAGTTGTATGGATTTGCTGAAATTCGGCACTTTGAAATTTGTGCCACAACAGGCTGTTGTACCTTCTCTTCTATACAGCTGTCCTCCTTCAGAAAATTCTTCAAGGATGCCTTGAAAACCATGCCCAAGCTTGCCTCGGTTTTTGTGCCTCAATAATGTTTTTGTACAGCCTGTACGAATCCATATAGTACGGCCTATCCCAACAAATAACACTGCTGCAAATCAAAACAGAAAAAGCCTCCTTGGGATTTGTGCCCTAGCTCTCTTGGGAATCGTGCCCTTCTTGATGGTCACTTTCCTCTCTCAAGCAATCTCTCAACTTCTCCTCTCGTCTTCTCTGGTGTGTTCTTCTCACATCCCTAAGCATGTATATGTACTTTTCTCTTTTCCCAAGAAACCCTAACTTACATAACCAACTCAATCTAATGGCTATCATAAGTCTAATCTAAGGGCTCATATTTAATGCTCCTCATTAATTACAAAATAAGTAATAAATGCTCATTAAATACTTTTTGGGTCCCACAACTTAAAAACACTTTAAGTTATAAAGTACATTCACTTTATAAAAACACTTTATTTAAAAAGTCACTTTACAAATAAAACATGTCTAGGAATTATGACTTTATGTCCTCCCCATGAAAAAACACAAAAACATGAATGAGGACATCCCTTGTTATATTTCAACACCAAAGAGGGGAGGTCCACGGGTTTGACCCCATGACCTCCCCGCTAAGAAAGGACTCACATCTATCTGCTAACCAACATGCCCATGGTGTATTGCTTGGTGGAAAGTCCAATGAAATTGGTTTTGATTTCAAATATTTTGTGGGCCGAAAAATCCTAACACCAGTGGGTTTGACCTCGGGTCGGTCAGGCGCCCAAAGACTTAAAACCAAGATTTTTTCCAATGTGTCAGGCATCATTTTGGTCCAGGAATGCAAGAATTTTAGTGTCAAGGCCGCATTTTTTTGTGTTGGAGAGATACATGAGATTTTTAATCCCTCTTGGAGATTAACATAGGGGAGAGAGACAATTTTAAATTCTTTTGGATGCCATTGTAATGCAACGAAGAAGAAGACTAGATTTGAGTTGAAGAATTGTTGATGTAATTGGTCATTTTTGCATCATAATATAAAAAGCCACTCCCATTGGAAGCGGACCCGAAGATGTAGCCCATACTGGGTGAACTCCATCATCATCTCGTTGTGTCTTTTTCATTCTTTTGTTGCTCATTATTGCTCATTATCTCATTATGTATTTCTTTTGTCTTGGTTTTCATACTCTTTTCAAGTAATCAAATCATTAACTAGCTAAGTAAAAGATATGGATAATTGCATCTAATATGTACCATGAGATGCTTTGGATTGAATTGCGACAATGTCTTAAACTATATAATTTTCAATATATGAAATTTTGGAATGCATATGGGGTTGTGCCTCTTGTGTCTCAAAAACTTTTCGCAATGGGGTTGCGCTTCTCGTGTCTCGAAACTTGTCGTAATGGGGTTGTGCTTATCGTGTCCTGAAATTTGTCGCAATGGGGATTTAATACTACTTCCATGTCATGCGCGGTAGGGAAATCAACAATGTGGTTTTAATACTACCTTCATGTCTCGTGTGGTAGGTTAGATAGATGAGGCACGGTACATCTATCACCGTTAATCTAGAATATTTTTCAACGGTTCGATCTTTGCGTGATGCAATGTTATGCGTTCTGCACGATTTCTACATGATGCAACACTATTTATCTTGAGCTTATGTCCTGTGTGATCTCTGCACGATGCAACACTATTTCTCCTAATCTTGCATCCTGCGTGATTTCTACACGATGCAATGTTATTTCTCTTGATATTGCGTCCTACACGATCTTAACGTTATTTCTCCGAGCTTGTGTCCTGCGCGATGCAGTGCTATTTCCTTGAGCTTGTGTTCTGTGCGATTTTTGCATGATGTAGTTCTATTTCCCCTGAGCTTGTGTCCTTCACGATCTCAACATTATTTCTCTGAGCTTGTGTCACGCGCGATATCAATGTTATTTCTTTGATCTTCTGTCATGCGTGATCTCTGCATGATGCAATGCTATTTCCCCTAAACTTGTGTTCTATGCAATTTCTGCATGATGTAGCACTATTTATCTTGAACTTGCGTCCTACACAATCTATGTGTGATGTAGTGTTGTTTCTCTGAGCTTGTGTCCTATGCATTGTTGACATCAATGACAACCATACTTCCAACACTTATTAACCTTAAAAAAAATTGTTACCTATATAAAATTAAGAAAAGTAAGTACATTATTTGTCAAAATAGTTTAAAAACTTTTGTTACATATAGAAAATTAAGAAAAGTAAGTAAGTACATTATTTATCAAAATAGTTTCAAATTTTTACAATAGATCTCACATTACTAACACTATTTAGGTGTAGCAAAAAAGACCACGATCGATCTAACAAATATGTGCCATTTACATCATCACAATTATACCCTTTTGTAATTACATAGTTCCATGTATCATTACAAACATGTTTTTCTTTGGAATCATCTACAATCACCATGTTTCTAGCATCATAAGCACCCTTCAAGATTTCCAAAACTTTGGTTGAGTTGCACATTTTGCACTTGAAGGGTTCTTTTATAATATAAATGGACAACATTGTCATTGATATTAAGGGGGTTTAAGATAAGTGATTTAGTTTATTCATATGCATTAACACTCTCACCACTACATACGTATTTTGTTTTTCTGACATTGCCACAATGCACATTTTTAACAAACAAATGCAAAGAAACACTGTTTTTGTATCATTTTCTTCTTGTTTCTTGTCTCTTGCTCCAAATACACTTACTAGAAGTAAAACAATTACTTTACATATTTTTAAAAAAATGTATTATTTCTTGTTAGGCTATGGCTACTCCAAATACACACACTAAAAATAAAACAATTACTTTACATATTTTCAAAAATGTATTATTTCTTGTTAGGCTATGGCACATTGGAATCTCGTACAATTTTAGATTTGGATCTAGATTCCACAATCCCTTCCTACATGATCCAGGAGGATCCAAAATGCCTCAAAATTAAAATGTCTCAAAACTCGATGCAAAGGTTTCCATCACGAAGAGATCGACAAGATATTTCCAATGCCACTTGAACAAGCTCAAACAGACTTCATATGAAGAAGATATTGTTTTTTGAATTTTTTTCCAAACAGGGAAAAAATAAAGGAAAGAGATGACACGTGGCATCCCCACGGGAGGACACATATCAATCCATAAAGACACTTGGTAGTCCATACAAGGTGACACGTGGAAACCGTATGTGACACGTGGTAGATTGAGTAGTGTACATGTGGCAAGTGACATGGAAATCGAGTCGGCAATCCAATCGACAAGTGACATGGCATCTAGTTTGCAGATGACGTGTCATCAATGGGATGTGGGCCAATCAGAGTTTTCCACATGGCAACCTCTGATTGTCCAAGAAGGTTCTATGTAAAATTGTCAAAGGTTGGTTGATTGGAATCGAATATGCAACCTCCAGGATATAATCAAAGCAACTCAACGAACGAGCAAACCATCGAAGCTTTGTAGACATCATTGAAGAACCTAAATTTAAGGTCATGAATATTATATACTCCAAAGAGGGGAGGTCCACAGGTTTGACCCCACGACCTTCCTGCTAACAAAGGACTCACATCTATCTGCTAACCAACGTGCCCATGGTGTATTGCTTGGTGGACAATCCAATGAAATTGGTTTTGATTTCGAATATTTTGTGGGCTAAAAAATCCTAACACCCACGGGTTTGACCTCAGGTCGGTCGGGCGCCCAAAGACTTAAAACCAAGACTTTTTCCAATGTGTCGAGCATCATTTTGGTTCAACAGTGCAATAATTTTTGTGTTAAGGCCACATTGTTTTTTTTATTGGAGAGATACATGAGCTTTTTAATCCCTCTTGGAGATTAGCATAGGGGAAAGGCACATTTTTAAAGTCTTTTGGATGTCATTGTATTGCAACGAAAAATAAGACTAGATTTGAGTTGAGGACTTGTTGATGTAATTGGTCATTTTGGCATCATAATATAAGAAGCCACTCCCATTGGAAGCAGACCTAGAGATGTAGCCCATACTGGGTGAACTCCATCATCATCTCGTTGTGTCTTTCTCATTCTTTTGCTGCTCATTATTGCTCATTATCTCTTTGTGTATTTCTTTTGTCTTGGTTTTCATACTCTTTTCAAGTAATCAAAATATTTACTAGCTAAGTAAAAGATATGGATAACTACATCTAATATGCACCATGAGATGCTTTGGATCGAATTGCAACAGTGTCTTAAACTATATAATTTTCAATATATGAAATTTTGGAATGCATATGTTTGTTGTAAAATCAATTGTCACATTTTCTTGTTCATTATTACAAGTTATGTTAGGAACCATTGTTTCAGGTGTATTTCATGATATGTTCTTACTTGAATCTTTTTGTTACTTTCATATCAGTGTTTCACTTCTAGATCTTGCAAGCACATGTTGTTGTATTGTGTTTCTTTTATTGAAACTAGGCTCTAGTGCAATAGTTCATCTCTTTATGGTGATTACACAAATGCTTCTATTATAGTAAAATAATGCAYATMTTTTCCTTCTCTCGTTGTTTTAAGTGTTTTTGATACTTTTCCAACATTGCTTCCCTAAACCTTGCCTCGATTCATTATGCATGTTCTAGTGAAGACATCAAAGCAYGAAGAAGTGCAATTATGGATTYTCATGCAAGCCTTCTAAATASAAGTGCAATACAACCAAGTTTGCAAGCATGGATATATTATATGTAATTTTTAGGATCCATACAGTTTATGCTTGTGTTGAATCCATGCAATTTATCCTTGTATTGGATTATACATAGTTTCCAAGAACCATAAATTCTATACTTGTATTGCTTGGGTTATCATTTTAACCACTAGCATGGATTTTAGTCTTTCCAATTCCCATAATACCTTATTTGAAACTAAAAACAATTTTAAAAAAACACAAGACAATATAGCCTTAGCCTTTATATTGACTATCATTATTGTATTTTGCTTGTCAAACCTATTGCAATTAAATTTCATATGGATTAATTATATCATAGTTTGCAAAAATATATCTATTATTATAAACATCTTGGATATAACTATGCAAACTTCTTTGTCACTCAAGCTTGCCAGTGCTTCTGTTTGGTATTCAATGATATTTTTATGCCTTGCTAGCATGGGATGCATTCCCAGTTGATGAGACTAGGTGCAAGTCCTTGGTAGTTTTAGCAAAATAGATACTCGTTAGGCCATTAGGTTGAAGGGATTGTGGCCTTTGGAGTGCAACCGATCAGGGCATGTCTCTTGAAATATTTGCAGCTCGGTGTTATGAAACATAATGTGAGATATGTACATTTCTCTTTTTAAAGTTGAAATAAGAAAACTATCATTGTATTGGGAAAACATTGTAGTGGAAAATTAAATGGCCGTCATCTACCTTGATGTCCACTCACTATAATTTTTTGTACTTTGATTATTTTTAGCTTTGAGTAGTCTTCACTCATCGATTAAATCCAATATTAACATTGTTTATCTAATGTTTTATATAAACAGATGAATTCTACAGCCAAATACATATACATATATATGATACCTTCAAGTACTCTACGATTTTGGATTATGTAGAGTTAAATTACATGATAACTGTCACCTGTTAATTGAAATTCATGGGAATACAATACACTGAACTATTGTCATGCTGAACAATTCTATGATATTATTGTTTTTTTTTTGTTTTTTTTATTGTGGAAGTGCATGGTGTTTGAAAAACCATTGCAAACGAATGACGAATGATATTGTTGTTCTTTCAAATTAGTAAAATCTTAATAGTATTTATTGCTCAACAGATTTAATAATAAAAGTTTGAAGATTAGCTTCACTATATTTTTCCTTGATTTCCATTGGTTTTTTGTTTAAAATAATACATTTGTATACATGTTTGTTTCATGTGTTCCAGAATGTAGTAAATGAGAAGAACTCTAAATGTCATAACATTACTCTTGATAGTATGAACAATACATAGTTTTGTGCCAAGCTTTTGGATGTAATAGACAATATAATGTTTTTTGAGGTAATATGAGTGATTCAATTTCATGTGCCTATGCATAGGAACCCACCAAATATATTATATCTATTATAAACAAGCCTAGTAGTATAGAATATGCTTACTAGTAGTATAGAATATGCTTATATAAAAAGCTTAGTAATATAGAATATGCTTACTAGCTTCTTCCACATTCATTGCTAACCCTACTTATAAAAAGCCAAATAGTCAGTGACACAAAAATAAAGCATTCTAGCATTTTCTATTACTTGAAAGTTGGTAATGAGTTAATTTATATAATTTTTATTTCTCGGTAATATCTCTCTCTGTCTCTATATAGATACTTTATATCCATTAACATAACTTAAAATTAGCATAACAATAAGACAACAACATTAAGAAAAATTCATTCAAATGTGTGCACTACAAGCATAAACCATGAACCATGTTTGGAGTATGCTAAATCTTCATCAAAAGATCGAATCCATATTACTAATATGATAAATATTTGAACCAATTGATGATTTTGCGATATTCTCTTAAAAACTCTATCCATATCTCTAATGGGTTTATTTCGGTGTTCATTTGATAATTTAGGGAGCATTTGTTCGAAGAGTCTCATTGGACTGTTGTTGGAAGAAGAGTCTCATTGGCCCTCATATTTATGAATCTTGTTAAGAAAAGGGGTTAAGGGGTAGTGCACTCCTCCTTAAAAATTAGCAAGCACACTCTCACTCACAAATAGGTGGGTCTCATTTTCTTTTACGCGTGGCGAAGAACACCTTGGAAATTCTCGTTTATCTTTCCTTTTACGCGTGGCGAAGAGACCTTGTCCTTCCATTCTTGTTCGGCGGGCTCTCGAAGAGCATCTCGTCCTCTTGGGAGGGAATGCGTTCCAGTTGTAGATCACATGCACTCGAGCATACAGTGACCATCTTGGGCTTTCCATTCTTGCTTTCGCTTTCACGTGCCCCGAAGAGCGTCTCGTCCTCTTGCATCTTGGGCTTTCCACTGGATGCGTATCCAATTGCAAAGTCAGAAGTAAAGACAAAATGACACCATTTCTCCTTTTTATTTGAATGCGTTCCAGCTGTACCACTCTAGCTGCCGTAGAAAGCGCGTGGACCCCACACGCAGAGATAACGTTCACGCGGTCGATGCGACATGTGGACCCCACACGCAGAGATAACGTTCACGCGGTTGACGGATGTATGGATGGTTGGCCTCTTTCGTCTGAAAATACTTTATTACGTCGAAAGGAGTATACCTATTGACAATGGGCAGATTTAATAGGGGTTTAGTGCTTAATAAGTTTTCTATGGACATGAATAAATATGGCTGGAATATTCTTAGTAGTCACACAAAATAAATGGCTGTGATTTCAATCATTAACTTCCTAGCTATTATAAAGACATATGTTTATGTGTTTACTTTTTTACATTTACCTAATCATATTTAAAAATTACTTGATAGCTAACTGATTGCCACCTAAGTGATTAACAAAAATTAAAATATTAACACCAGATAAATGAAGCTCAACCGTTTATTTGTTAATCAATAATAAAATTTAATATATTCTTTTAAGGATTCTTTTCATCTTATCTGCACTCATCTCCTTCATCGCATCCAACATCCAGAGCTTTTCCATCCCCCAATTTCTATATCTATTTCTATTTTTATAGCAGTTGGCAATGGCATACCTAACGCCTGCATCCTCTTTCCCCCAAACGCAGTCTGAAATTGAAATGGAAATTCAGCGTTCTTCTCCTGCAAGAACGATTCACGCTTCCTCTGCCTCCTCCTCCACTGCTGCTGATCCCACCACCAGCGGCAGTTGCGATTACGGGTACGATGTGTTTATTAACCATCGTGGCCCAGACACGAAGAAGACCTTCGCTAGCCATATTTATCGTCGTCTTCTTTCACAAGGATTCAGACCCTTTTTAGACAAGCAGGAATTGCAAGAGGGACTTAATTTTCCTTCTCAAATAGCAGACGTTATTCGAACTGCCCCGGTCCATGTGGCCATCTTTTCTGAAAACTATGCGAAATCACAATGGTGTTTGGAGGAGCTCCTCCTCATGCGGGAATCGGGGGCGCCCGTTATTCCGGTATTTTACCACGTCGAGCCTTCTAGCCTTAGGCATGGTGAAGCCCTGAATGATCTCGAGGGGAAGAGGAAGAGGACTGATGAAACTCAGCCACGATATGACCCCGACACTATTCAAAAGTGGAGAAACGCTCTTTCGAGTTTTGCAGACGTAAGTGGTTATGATCTCGACGGCGGCAAGTTTAACGGGTGAGACCTCCAACTCCCTCTCTATGGATAGAATATATTATATATGATGCTTTGCCTATGGTTTCGATTATTTATTTGTTTGTTTGATTTTGAATAACCAGCGACGAGGGTCAGATGCTGGATAAGGTCGTAGAACATGTGGTGAAAATATTGGCTAAAAACACATGGTTGTATGTGGCCAAATATCCTACTGGTATAGATGACAAAGTAAAAGACTTCGAAACAGTTACAAGGCAGCAACACACAAGACGAGTTCAGGTGGTCGGTATATTCGGCTTAGGTGGAGTGGGAAAGACAACTCTGGCTAAAGCGTTTTTCAATAGAAAGCGTTCAGAGTACAATCGATCCCACTTTTTGTCTGATGTAAGAGAAAACGCTAAAATCCCATTATATCTGTTGCAGTTGCAGAGAGACCTTTTGAAGGGCTTAACTGGATCCGATCAG
>ML831243.1:54888-97714 GCA_009831015.1 Picea engelmannii
AACAGAGCAATGGAAAATATTTTGAAAGGATTCACCCTAAAACACTGTTTATTTTTCCTGTGCAAATATCATAGACTTTGAAGGTTGGTGGATTGTGTTAGCGTCAGAAGTCACTCCTGGATTGCAGCAGGAGCAGAGCCCGACGCCCATCAGTTTAATGTCATGTTTTTTTTAATGAGGTGATCAAATGGAGGTTAACTCAAGACGATGTAGCTCTAACTCCGAAACTAGGCCAAGAATGCATGGGCAGGTGAGGTCTTGCATGAACTTCAGATAGTGAGGTGTAGTAAGGGTGAGTAGGGGGAAGACTTATATCAGGGAGATGCGAAGGTCTGTAGTAAACATCAGGTTTCCAACGGACTGTAGAAGAAGGCATCCAAGCACAAGATCTTCTTGTGCTCAAACACAGAAAACCAGAGAGTACAATAATGTATAAATAAATCCTTTATCATGACATAATTGCAATGATCCACACGAATCATTCATCCATGGACTCTCCTAGCATGAGATGAAAATTAGACGAAGTAAGAAAGACTGTCTGTCATAAAGCAAGAAATCTCATATGCAGCTGCATAGCCAGAGAACTAGACTCTGTGCTAAAACTTTACAATCGGGAGCTCTGCTCTACCATCGATACTTAAAAAATACCAAAGACTGAGTTTATATACTCAGGAAAATTCACCTCACAGAGGCCTGCCCAGTTACTCAAGGTTTGATGTCCCTTCAATCAAAATCGTACTGATATCTTTCTTTAAATGCCACCTTAACTACGCATGGCTCCTGTAAGGAGGGTAGTTGAGCCATGAAGTGCTTGGCTAGCGTGCGCAGGCTTCTCTGTCGAGTCGAGGAATTCGGCATGCCTTCGTTGAGAGAATCGATACACAGGACCTCTGCGAGCAGGCAGCTCACCAGACCCTCCATTCCCCTCATTTAATGAACGAAAGGAGGCTTCAACCACCCACTCCTGCCTTTATTTATTTCAATACTAGCAACAGTATTAAGATCAGGTCCGATGGTGCCTGGAGATCGCGATGATCCCCTCTGCAACTGAACCCGGCACCTTTGGCCTTCTTTATGCAGCTCCTTCCTCTCCTCAAGTGACCATGGGCTATGACCATATGCTTTCGGCCTTCGCGGATAAGAAAGGGCTAACCTTTGCTGATTGAAATCGCGATGAGCGATATGCCGAGATGGATGAACCTGTCACCATGGGTCCCTCCAGATCTGACAGCTCTTAATTCTCCTGGCGAGATCATGGGCCCCGATCAGGGATTCTCCCGGCAACTCGCGCATCAGAAAATAACGGAGTTGCTCTTTGCGTGTTGGAGTCGTGATGAGCGAAGTGCTGAGATGGCTCTATTTGTCGCCAGGTGTCCCCTTTGAATGAACGGCTGAAAGTGCTTCATGATGTTGCAGGCCCCAGCTTCCATGCTTTCAGCGTTATCAGGGTTTGGGGTTTTGCGATGTTGAACAACACAAAACTCTCACCCCATGAACTCCCGATCGCCAAAACGCCGATGCGGCCAGATCTTGCGACATGCTTCCTTAGGAAGAACGGCTGAGACTTTTCCATAAACATAAGCACCCCTCCTCCAGACCCATTTCTTTATGACCAAATGCCAAAACCACGGGCCCAGTCCTGGGAGCTATCGGTATTTCGGGGTTCGGGGCTTCGAAAGGTGAAGAGAAGGGGGATTTTACTCCTCGAACTCTCAAATGACGATATACCGGTGTGACTGGATCCTGTGCCACGCATCACTGGATCGAACGAACCAGATTCAACCTCGAAATATAGGAGCTTTCTTTGGGTGCTAAATGTCGGGTAACTTGGTAGCCTTGAGATCCCGACGACCGCTGATCTGCTTTGTGGATGGGTCTCGACTTCCAACAAAAAAACCTTGTCCGCTCGCTTGACTCGTAGCCGGAAAGGGAATCCTTCCGCTGTTGCGCTTGGGCATTTCGTGTGCAATCTACAGCCTTGGGTGCTTCTATGCCAAATGACAAGAATAATCACTAACATTAGGCTCCATGGGGGATAGAGTTGTCCCTGCGATTCTCTAAGAACTCCTGCCGCAGCTTCAGTTCCTTGATATTGGGTTATGGAGTCACTTATTAGGCCGAAAACATGAAAAAAGAAACTAAACAAAGAACTAAAGGACAATATTTACAAACAAGGGAGTCGTCTGAGGCTCAAATAAAGCATTTCTTTAGAAAATGCCCATTCACTAGGCTATTGAAAACCTCTTCACCCTCCAGATCTTGCAACCCATACGTATTGTTGGAGAAAATATCAAAGATATTGAAGGGGCCAATCCAGAGGGCGTCAAACTTTCCATGTTTGACTTTATCCTGCCTGGGGGCGTCCCACTTGAGTACCAAATCCCCGATCTCGAACTCTTTCTTCCTGACCTTCTTGTCGAAAGCCTGCTTGATCTTTTCCTGGTGACTATGAGTTGCGGTCCTCACCTACTCTCTGATCTATTGCACTTCTACTATCTGATGAATCCTCCTGATTATATTATTTGTTTCTCCCTCATAGCCTTGAAAGAATTTCACCACAGGTAAGGCGAACTGAGTAGGAAAAACCTCCTCTGCTCCATAGACTAGCTGAAAAGGAGAAGTGCCCAGAGATTTCTTTGTTGTCACACGATCAACCCACAGAGCAAACTTCAACTTTGAATCCCAGGCCCTTTTTTTGTCTTCCAATGGCCTTTTGATGATCCTTATTAGGCTTTTGTTGGAGGACTCTGCTAAACCATTGCCCTGGGGATAGTAGGGGGTGGAGTGAATCAGTGAGATCTGGAACTACTCACAGAACTTAATTGGAGGCTCAGACTTGAAAGAAGCAGCATTATCGGTGACGATCCTGCTGGGACAGCCAAATCTGGCTATGATATCCTCCAGGAAGCTGATAGTTACTTTGTGAGATGCACTTCTGGTGGGGACAACTTCTATCCACTTGGTGAAATAATCTGTCGCTGTCAGGATCCATCTGTGTTGATCGCTTGAGGGAGGATGAATTTCTCCAATGAAGTCCAGCCCTTACTACTAAAAAGGTGCTGGAGATACTATGGGCTTCAATGGCAGTGATTTGAGCTGTTGCTTTCCTGAGAACTTTTGACATTTGATGCAAGCTCTGATTCCTCTGTAGACATCAACGAATAAAGTAGGCCAGTAATATCCAACCCCGAGGATCTTATGAGTTGTGGTCTTCCAGAAATGATGCCCCCCACAAAGGACTTCATGGAAATCAAACATAACTTTCTGGGCTTCTATTGGATTCAAACATCTCAGCAGCATCCCCAAAGGATCTCTCCAGTACAAAACTTGCTTAATGAGACAATACCTGACCGCCTTGAGCTTTAAAGCTCTTGCCCTGCTTTTACCCATTCCGTCTAGAGGCTTCAATTCTTGCAGAAAGTACAGAATGTCGTGATACTAGGCACACTCTGCCAGTGATAAGTCGTCTTGAGGGCATTGGCTGGGCAACTCAGCTTGCTGAGTTCCTGAGAGAGTGTTGAGGAAACCAACTCCCAAGGCTTCACAATTGGATTCAGCCAGTAGCTTGGCTAGACCTTGCCCCTTAACCAACTTGGTGGGCTTTATTTCCAAGTCAAATTCCAGAATTTTTGCTATCCATTTGCCTCTTCTCCCATCTATGTCTGGCTGTACAAGAATGTCCTTTACGGAAGCTGAAGGAACGTATGCTGTCACCTTCGAATGCAAGACTTAGATCCTGAAAGCTTTGAAGGATTTCACTAAGGCATAGGCCTTCTTCTCCATGATCTCATACCCGTTCTCTACATCTCTTAATGCCTTGCTGAAGAAAGCGATGGGTTGCTCATGCCCCTCCTCGTTTTTTTGTAACAAGACCACTGCTACTGTATCAAAAGAAGCAAATGAGAAAATTAGGAATTCTTTGGAATAGTCAGGACTGATCAGCACAGGTGCCTCAGTCAATGCCCTTTTTATTTGGTCAAAATATGCCCTGGTCTCAGCGGTCCATTTCACCTCGTTTCCCTTCCTGAGCATGGCCATGATGTGTTTCACTAGCTTGGCAAAATTTGAGACAAACCTCCTTAGAAAATTAATTTTCCCCAAAAAGGCCTGAACCTCTTTTTTAGACCTGGGAAGTGATAAGGTTCGAATTGCCTCCACCCTGCTGAGATCAATTCTCACTCCCTCTGCTGATACTATATGGCCCAACAACTTCCCTTCCTGCATAGCGAACAAAGATTTCTTGGGGTTTAGGGACAGATTGAACCTCCGACATTTCATGAAGACTTTCCTCAAGTGGCGACGGTGTTCCTTATCTGAGCTAGAGAAGACCGTGATGTCATCGAGATAGATCACCACGAACCGATCCTTCTCCCCGATGAAGGCTATATCCATGGCTCGCTGAAATGTTGCTCCTATGTTCATTAGTCCAAATGGCATCTTGGCATACATGAATGTGCCCCAAGGAGTGGTGAAAGCATTTTTCTCCCTGTCCTCAAGCATGATCGATATCTGATTATAGCCAGAGAACCCATCAATCATGGATATCCTGGATGCACCAGTTACCCTCTGCAGTATGTGTTCCATCTTAGGTAGGGGGTAATTGTCTTTCTTTGAGCTTCTGTTTAGATTCTTGAAATTGACATAGAGCCTGATTTCTCCACTTTTCTTCCTTACTGGGACCAAATTGGCCACCCACTCAGAATATCTCAAGGGGACAATGATTTGTGCATCCAACAACCTTTTTACTTCTTTCTCCATAACGGGCAGCAACATGGGATTTATCTTCCTTATCTTCTGCCTAAATGGCCTAGCCTCTTCCTTCAATGGGATCTTATGCTCAATGACATATGTGTCATATGTCTTGAGGTCTTTGTATGTCCATGCAAACACATTAGTGAACTCTTTCAGCAACTGCGTATATTCGGCCCTCTGTTCTCTGGTCAAACTGCTTGACAATTTGACGAACCTAGGCTCCTCCTGTGAACCAATGTTGCATTCAGTTGTGTCAACATATTCATCTAAAACTCTACCCTTTACTGCCACATCGTTCCCATCGAACAATATTTCCAACGGGACTAGTCCCCTCGGAATATGATTGCTAGGTAGCTGAATAATCTGGTGGTTAGCAATTTTATTTAAAAACACCTCAGGGTGAGGGTCGCCTTCTGTGTCAGGATCTTGATCGATGTGAAATGCAAAAAATTCATCAATGGAACGGAGAAATATTTCAATTTCCTGATCATCTTTGAATACCTTCCAATGCTTGACATTATCCGGTACAGAGGGCCTATATCTTATTCCAACATCAGAGTTGACTACAGACGGTAGAGAAACTTTGAGCAAGCTGGCTGAGACGGCTAAAGAATCGGCCACAACATTATCCTCTCTTGGAATAAAAGAGATATTGAAAGATGAGAAGAAATTGTCAATTAGGTCCCATGCTTCATTCCTGTAATTTCTGAGTCGAGGGTTCTTAGCCTGATAAGCGCTTCTGATCTGTTGGACCACTAACTCTGCATCTCTGAACACTGCTATCTCCTGAATTTCCATTTCCCTTGCAACTCTTAATCCTAGAACAAGGGCTTCATACTCTACCACATTGTTTGTGGTTTCAAATTCTAATTTGTATGATAGAGATATGGTTTCCTGGGTAGGTGACACAAAAAACACCCCAGCACCAGCGCCTTCCCGGGAACAGGCTCCATCAAAAAACATTTTCCAAACGGGGGTGATGGAAGGAGGAAGTTCACGAGGAGAAGTGGGCTGCTTTCTGAGTTTGAGAGGAGGCTCGGGGGCATGGGTGAGTTGTAGTAAACTGGAGTCTAAATCATTGTCCAAGGCAAAGATGGGATGATTGGTAGGGTTGGCCTCATCACTGATTATATATGCCAGCTGGGCTTCTCTGTATAACCTTCTATGCTCTCCTCCAAACACTGGGATAGTAGCGTATGTGAGGTCCATCTGCAAGGTTTCCCCCAGTCTCTTTATCCAATATCTTGATAACAACATATCGAACTTGAGGGGGACATCAACCACTACAATGTCCATGACCACACTTTTCATGGGCAGTTGAAACAAGGTCACGACCAGGTCTTTGATAACTCCTAGACATTGAACTGTTTTGGAGTCAAAGGAATAGAGGTCATGATAGGATCGGGTGACTTCTAGTCCTAACTCTTCCATGATGGTTTTGGGCATGAGGTTGTGAGAAGCCCCCGAATCCATCAAGCAATTGTGCAACACCTTGTCATGTATGTTCAAGGAATTGTAGAAGGGAGGGGATGAGTCATTCCTGTCTTCTACCATAGGACCTAGGATAAGTGTAGGCTTTTCATCTTGCAAATTGATGAAGTCTGTGGGAAGGCTTGAGACCTCAGAATGTAAAATCTTGGAGAAGTGTTTCTTGAACCCTTCATGTTTAATTAATTCTGTCAGGGGCACAGGGATTCTGATTTTTTGAATTTCATGCTCGAAATTAAAAGAAGATGGGAACTTGGGGATTTATCTTGTTTCAGGAACACGACTCTGGATAATGGTAGAGAGGGGTTGGTTCTTCTTACCTCTGCAATTGTTCGTTGATTCATTAGCAGGCTTCTCTATTCTAGTGAGTTTCTCAGGGGCATCAGGTGCTATTGCCTTCTTCTGGGACCTTAGGTCATACCTGCCTTGGCGGATACTAGTCCTATTTTCCTTGCTCAGCTCATTTAGCTGGCTGTCCATGAGATATTCCTCATATGTTGATTGAGTGAGATGAGGAAAAGGAGGAGTTTCCCCGAAGCAATGGATTTCAGGATCCATCTCATATGTTTCCCCTTCTTCCCCCTCAGCCACAAAATTGTTTTGAAAAGGGGCTTGAATCTTCTGGTCTTCTCTGTCTCTTCCCTTCTCTCTTTGCACATTCGTGGGAGTAAAATTGTTTGGCCTCTTGAAACTTCCCTTGTTTTCGGCATTCAGAGGGCCCTTGTATGCTTGCCTCCCTTCCACCCTCATTCTCTCCATCTCCATAGACAAAGATTTCACCATCCTGGTCAGTTCATCCACTTGAGGGTGGGGCACCGATGGGTCAGAAGTCGAGGCTTCCGACCTTCCTTTTCCCTTGTCTGCGTTGGCCTTGTTCCTTAGCCTGTCAGCTGCTAACACGTTGGATTCCACCTCTATGGCCGCATCTTGCATTTGAGCTAAGGAGGTGGCTCTTATTTCTCTCAACAAAAGGCAGAAATCGGGGCCGAACGCGCTAGCATACAAAATCTTAGCTGAGGCTTCTGAAGGCTTTATCTTGGCAAGGATTTTGTTATACATCTTATTAAATCTTTTGGAGAAGTCAGAGATAGATTCTCCTTCCATTTTCTTCAAAGACCCAAACTCTGTCATGTAATACATGAAATCCTTCCTATCTCCCCACTACCTTAGGAAAGCACTATCTAGAGCTTCAATCCCAGCAATAGACCCTAGAGCCAATCCTCTAAACCACTTCCTCACCTCACCATCCAGGCTCTGGATGAAGACTCTCATCCAGACATCTTCATTTTCAATGTTGAGGTTGTCTGCATAACTGTAGAAAGCAGCCAGGTGCTCTTCGAAAGTCATGTCCCCTTCCCCAGTGAACTTGGGCATGTATTTCAAGTAATCCCCAGCAGGAAAAGGATTCATAGGATGGGGTAGAACTAAGGGGGCATATCTGGCAGTGACTATGGCATCCATTCTATTCAGAGGGGGATTAGCACCGGCCATAGGAATATTAGGTGGAGGAGAGCTAGAAGGAGAAGGAGTTCGCGAAGGGGCTACTGGGAATGAGTCTCGAAGTGGAGTGGGAAACAAGAGGGGATTTAAGGAGAAGACTAACGAGCTCAAGTCAGTAGGTGTTTTTCTTTGTGCAGGAGTGGTAAAGATAGGAGTGGGGAAATCTTCTGCGGTTTTGAGTCTGTGCCAAGGCACAGTTTCAGGGGAGAGGGGAGTGACAAGGTCTTGTCCTTCCAGTCCCAGACCAGGAGAGGAAAACTCAACAGGAACACTCCCGAAATTTAGGAAACGAGAAACTCCAGAAACAGGTCTGTCAAGAAACTGAGGAGGAGAAAAAGGAGTTCCCTCGGAAGAATATGGTGGATTACCTGGTTCAGTGGTGGATGCTTCTTCTTCAGAGGCCTTTCCCTTTCTGAGAACTGCTTCTGGATCTATTTCAGGCGTAGCTAGAGGCAACTGTGGATGAGACCACGTATGCCTGCCTCTGAAATCCACAATTAATAGGGTAGGTTCTCCCCAGCGGAGTCGTCACAATGGAGTCGCCAGGTGCACAACAACAATCTTGATAATTCTGATATCTGATGCACCTTCAGAATCAGTTAATTGTTGTCGTTCAATCCTGGGGAAAATATTCAACTTCGTCCCCGACAACGGCGCCAGAAATGTTAGCGTCAGAAGTCACTCCTAGATTGCAGCAGGAGCAGAGCCCGACACCCATCAGTTTAATGCCACGTTTTGTTTAATGAGGTGATCAAATGGAGGTTAACTCAAGACGATGTAGCTCTAACTCCGAAACTAGGCCAAGAATGCATGGGTAGGTGAGGTCTTGCATGAACTTCAGACAGTGAGGTGTAGTAAGGGTGAGTAGGGGGAAGCCTTATATCAGGGAGATGCGAAGTTCTGTAGTAAACATCAGGTTTCCAACAGACTGTAGAAGAAGGCATCCAAACACAAGATCTTCTTGCGCTCAAACACAGAAAACCAGAGAGTACAATAATGCAAAAATAAATCCTTTATCATGACATAATTGAAATGATCCACACGAATCATTCGTCCGTGGACTCTCCTAGCATGAGACGAAAATTAGACGAAGTAAGAAAGACTGTCTGTCATAAAGAAATAAATCTCATATGCAGCTGCATAACCAGACAACTAGAGTCTTTGCTAAAACTTTACAATCGAGAGCTCTGCTCTACCATCGATACTTACAAAATACCAAAGACTGAGTTTATATACTCAGGAAAATTCACCTCACAGAGGCATGCCTAGTTACTAAAGGTTTGATGTCCCTTCAGTCAAACTCGTACTGATATCTTTCTTTAAATGCCACCTTAACTACGCATGGCTCCTGTAAGGAGGGTAGCTGAGCCATTAAGTGCTTAGTTATCATGCACAGGCTTCTCTGTCGAGTCGAGGACTTCGGCATGCCTTCGTTGAGAGAATCGATACACAGGACCTCTGCGAGCAAGCGGCTCACCAGACCCTCCATTCCCCTCATTTAATGAACGAAAGGAGGCTTCAACCACCTGCTCCTGTCTTTATTTACTGCAATACTAGCAACAATATTAAGATCAGGTCCGATGGTGCCTGGAGATCGCGATGATCCCCTCTGCAACTGAACCCGACACCTTTGGCCTTCTTTATGTAGCTCCTTCCTCTCCTCAAGTGACCATGGGTTGTGACCATATGCTTTCGACGTTCGCGGATATGAAAGGGCTAACCTTTGCTGATTGAAATCACGATGAGCGATATGCCGAGACGGCTCAACCTGGCACCATGCATCCCTCCAGATCTGACGGCTCTTAATTCTCCCGGCGATACCGTGGGCCCCGGTCCGGGATTCTCCCGACAACTCGCGCATCGAAAAATAACAGAGATGCTCTTTGCGTGTTGGAGTCGCGATGAGTGAAGTGCCAAGATGGCTCTATTTGTCACTAGGTGTCCCCTTTGAATGGACGACTGAAAGTTCTTTTTGATGTCGCGGGCCCCAACTTCCATGCTTTCGGCGCTATCGGGGTTCAGGGTTTCGCGATGTTGAACAACACGAAACTCTCACCCCATGAACTCCCGATCGTTGAAACGTCGATGCAGCCAGATCTTGCGACTCACGTCCTTAGGAAGAACGGTTGAGACTTTTCCATAAACATAAGAACCTCTCCTCCAGAACCGTTTCTTTACGACCAGATGCCAAAACCACTGGCCCAGTCCTGGGCGCTATCGATATTTCGGGGTTCGGGGCTTTAAAAGGTGAAGAGAAGGGGGATTTTACCCCTCGAACTCCTGAATGCTGATATACCGGTGTGATTGGATCCTGTGCCACGCGTCACTGGATCAGACAACCTAGATTCAGCCTCGAAATATCGGAGCTTTCTTTGGGTGCTAAATGTCGAGTAACTTGGTAGCCCCAAGATCCTGATGACCACTGATCTGCTTCGTGGATGGGTCTCGACTGCCGACAACAAAACCTTGTCTGCTCGCTTGACTCTTAGCCGGAAAGGGAATCCTTCCGCTACTGTGCTTGGGAATTTCGTGTGCAATCTACAGCCCTGGGTGCTTCTGCGCCAAATGACAAGAATAATCACTAACAGATTTCTCTATTCTTGTCCACCCACTTTCAAGTAACTTGTATAATTTAGGTTCACTATGATTGTTATAATAAGTATTCATCCATCCACAACCAAAACATGAGAACAAGATAATTAGTATCCATTGTCCACCCAATCATTGATAACAAGAATATATTGGGGAAATGCATATTTAAAGGTGCCAACATTGCCCTAGTTATATTTCAAATATTTATCTTGTATTTGGTACAACATTTCTTGAGTTGATGTAGTTTTCCTGTGATTCCTCTATTTGGAATCCTAGGGTTGTTTCTCCTCCTTAAAGGAAACAATATACATTACATTATAGTGTGATAACATGTCCTTCCAAACTTGAATTACAATGCCAGGTGGATTTGAACAATGGAAATTGTGAGAGTTGCAATTGTAGTAATTAATCATATTGAAAACAATTCTAGAACCATGGAGTTATATTCCCTTTGAACATTTGATAAATTAAAAATACATGTTGTTGTAGTAATATGTGTAACATAAATAATTTTATAAGTAGTTAATGGACCCTAAAGTTCCTATAAAGTAGGGGGGAAATGGAGTATGCATGGTAACCCCGTGGAACTTTCCATTGTAAGAAATTTTATTTTTTTCCTTGTGTATACTCAAATTAATGGAAAAATATAATATGGGCTAAGAATTTAGTGATGTGATCCATATGGGAAAAAAAATGAAGAAAGAAATAAAGCTTATAAAATATTATGCACCTTCAATATAAACTAGTGTCTAGGATTGCTATTCAAAATTTATTTAAAAAAAAACTATAGTATCACTTTGTTGATGGGTCCAAAAGGTTCGTTCAATAAGGTAAGGGAGAATGCCTGATAACAAGTCCCAATTATACTCACTCTCATTTGGGATGGCATTTTTTACCAGTATATTGGTCTGATTCCCAAACTAAATCTACTATCTAAATATGAATCTAAGAACCGCAGGTTCTCAAATGTATTAAAATCTAAAAAATAAACTAAGTGATGTTATCTATATCTATTCTAATATGCACTTCTAAACTACACTAATCCTATCCCGATTAGGAGATGTCTAAAGGAGATTGAATACAATTAAGAATAATCACCTTTTGAATTAGAAACAATTCATAAATTCAAATGGTATGTAAGAACAATAATATTGTTAAGAAGACAATAGAAATTAGTTGTCATTGTATACAACAATATTATAACAACATTCAATAAATGAAACTGTGACAACCTGAGCATACATGAACATGCAGAAAAAAATTCATACACATGAACATAAAGTGTTCAAATTAAACAAATGCATTAAGAATAATAAAAAATACATTCACCACAATCACAATTCCAGAAATGCCTCTTTCTCTTTATCATAAGGTGTAATAGTACAACCTGCAATACAAAGCGCAAAAGTCCTCCTTCAGTTACATTCATATTTTTTATAAAATATGAAGAGATATGGTTCAAATTCTATAACTATCAAATGATTAAAGAACAATTACGATGCTTTGGTTCTTATTCTCAATCGGGATATTACAATGATTACAAAATGAGTATAATACAATGTTCAATTACAATGATCAAGTGGATTTTGGTAATTGCACTTTGTCGATGAAGCGTTTCCATAGAGTGAAGTCCTCAAAGAAGGCATCTATTCTATTTAATTGAATATTTTCCAGTTCCATCTCCTCGTCACAAATCGGACTTATGAATTTTTTCTTCAACAATTCCTCTGTCTTCTGTATGAAATTTCCAATTAACAAGATCAACCGATTCAACTCCACTATTCTCTTATCAAGTATTTATTGATCAATTTCTTTTGTGGCTTCAATAGCCTTCATGCTCATATTACTTCTGGTCTCAACATCCTCTATCATGGTGTGAGCCGACCCTGCTTTTCCCAAGTCTTCTCTATTTTCCATCCTGAACTGTTCTAGTAGTTCTTCGACTACTCTCCATAGATTCCTTCTAGCTTGATCAACCTTCATCTAGGTATTCTCCATGTTATTGAGGATGGATTTCCCTGTGTCAAGTGAACTTTGATCTTTAATCTTTTCCTTATTTGTAAACATTGGGAAGTTGTTGGGAGGATTATCAAAAACATCCTGATATTGGACAATATGGTCATATGTGTTTTGAACTTTTTGATATTTTCCTTTCATGTCATTTATTTGTTGAACTACTTTCACGTGGTATGGCCAATTCTTTTGAAGGCTATGCAGTAAGAGAAATAATTTTTTCTGCATATCTCTTAGTGTTTCATTTTCCTTTATGGTTTCTTCTCCGATTACTTCTAGGGCCACTATTTTTGTCTTTCTTTCTTCTATAGTCTTATCTAGAATATGATTGTCTTGCTGCAATTTTCAGACGCATTCTTCTATCTTTTCATTATATGCATTGATTTCTAACTATTCCCCATTGATCCTTGCAACTTCTTGATCATGCGTGGCTTTGAATTTTTATGTTTATTCCTGGTGCATATTTTGGTTTAGGTTTATCTTTTTCTCAAATTCTATTGTTAAGTCCCTTTCTTGAAGATTCAATTGTCTCGCTAGTTCTTCTCTATGTGATTGTTCTACTATCATGGCGTCTTTCTTGAATTCATTGGCCATATCCTCCTTAATTATATCAATGGAAGATTCTAGTTCCATTATTCTTTCTTTTGTTGTATCCAGGGTTATTGTTACTTCATAAACTGACATAACATTTGCACCAACAAAGGCATTGAGTGTTGAGGATGCTTGTAGTGCGTTGTCATTTGGATATGGCCCTGCTTTCCACTTGATAACCTGTTTAGCTGTTCCATGACTTGTATCAATCTAATTCAACTCCTTCTCTCTTCCTCTTGGTAGTCCTTTTTTCAATGGCCTTAGTTTTGTGGCTATAATAATAATCACCTACAACAACAACTACACCTTGAATCCCAGGACCTATAGATGTGACTGAAAGATTTCGTGGGATGGTCGCCAGGGGAGTGCACTCCTCCAATGGAACATTGAGTATGCTTGTGGTGAGATCTATTGTCACAAATGAACTATCTTGCTCAAAACCCTTCTCCGGGGATTTGGAAACATTTCTCTTGTATTCATCTTCTTTCTTTTTCCTTTCTTCCTCTGCTTGTGTTGTACTTGTTGCTTCTTTCTTCTTAAACTCTGTGTCAACTGATTTTCTCCATTATTTCGTTCAGAGGATGGCTCTTCTCCTTTTTTTCCTTCTAACTTAGTCTATTCCTTCTCGGCCTTGACCTTCTTTCTCTGTTGATATCTCTTTTTGGCTTCCTCAACTTTCCTTACTCTTTCTTCCTCTTTCTATTTTTTTTCACGTTCTTGAGCCTCCATTATTTCTTTGTCTTTCTGGAGGAAGGTTTTGAACTATTCTATCCTCAAGATCCTATCTTCTTCTTCCTCTTTCTTAATATTTTCTCAGGTTGTTTCAGTGGTGAGTCTCTCTATTACCTCTTTGAAATATAAGGCTCCCTAAAGATATCTTCTCCAAAATTGACTTCATGCATTACATGTGGTGCTAGCTTTACATCCCTCATATGGTCATACACCATATTTTGAGGGTTGTTCCATTTCTGGTTTGTACCACATAGACATAATTCGTTAAGGGTTTAAACCTCCTTTTTAGCTTGTTTCTTATTCAACAGAGAGTATTGGCCAATGTGAAGAGGGAAAATGGGCTAGTATTTTTTGTACTTGTCTGACAAGTAGGCATTGGCTCCTTTTTTCTACTGTCTAGTATGCAATATCTCTTGCCAAAAAATTATTAGGGACATATTTGGGTAACAAATGTGGTGGTCTTGTGCCCCCCAAAACCCTTATGAAGGTATAATATTTTTTCATGTACCAATCCCCTATTCCTCTCAAGGATTTGAGAGCTCCTGGGGAAATTCAGTGTGGGTGAACACCAAAGATATCCTTGTGCAGGGGAGTGAGGAAATAATTGCATAGGTTGTAAAAATGTTCTTTGCATTTCACTTCCCACGACTGAGAACAATAAACATGTATTGGTCTCTGATATGGGCTCCATGCCCAATTGAATGCTGAAAATCTGTTAGCTACGCAAATTGCATTAATAAGGTATGTTGGCATGTAAAAACCATGATTTTTCATACCTTGAGGTTCCCAAAATCGATTTTCAATGTTGAATGATAGGATACCGACCCAATTGAATGATTTTTCGGTTTTGGCCACTATGTAGGACATCAGTAACCATTCCATCCTGAAGTGGGTGATTGTCTCCTTGCCATAGTGTCTGCAACTCATTGCATTTAACATCTTGTATGGGTCTTTCAGATACTATTTCAGGACGTGTCTCTCTCCTTTATTCAATGGCCATTCTTCATCAATGAATCAATCTTCCATTAGAATTTCAAAGTCATTGTGATTGACCACGGATTTGTCCAGGAACATTTCATCTAGTGCAACAATGCGTTCTGGGATTTTATACTGAACGTTGATGTCTTCTATCTTGAGAGATTCAATTGGAACAACTGAAGAATTTACTATCAAACTTGTGTCCTTTTCCAAATGTATAAAACACCATATCGCAACATCATTGTAAGGGAAGAGCTTTGGGCAAGCAAACACTGTGTGAATGTTCATTTTGTGGATATTTTAGTACTCATTGATGTCTCCATTGTCGGAAGGTAAATACTCATTCTAGAGAATCTCATGAATTTCATAGTAGTTGGGGTGACACTCTCTTCCATCATTGCTATTTGTGTCGAAAATATTGAGAGAGTCTAGTCCATGAACAGGAGTGGGAACAACAGTTATTTGGGATTTACTGTTCCTAGTTTGCAACCGAGACATTTTGTTACATGCTCAATACAAATGAAATTAATTCAGTTTCAAATTGTTAAAGAGGGTAGTAATACCTAATAATAATCTAAGAAAAAAAATTACCTGTGGTTCTGAAGGCTATAACCAAATAACAAATTAACATGTTTTCACAACAACGTCGTTGGTGTATTTCTCGTGGTATCACAGTCAATTAAGTTCAATTTCTTATAAACAGGGTTATAATATTCCCCACTTTACCCAAACCCTGTGCAATTACTACAAAATGTGTTATAGCTCCGATTCAACCATCTTTCTACGATGAGCCATAAATATTTTCTAGTACACAACTTAGTAGTTATGACCATTGTTTTATCATCGGTGAGGTGGAGTTAATAAGCATAGGGGAGTGTCGATATTTTTGTCGATGAAAAATGACACGAGGCTTAGTCAGTAATGGTGGCAAGGAAATTTTCCGATGACTACATATTTTCATTATGGGATATTCACGAAAAAGTGTTGAAGGATTTTGGAGAAATTGTGGGCTATACTATTAGACCACATATGAAAAACCTTTCCCTTTCATTTTGCACCATCAGATAAACAACTTATGTGTAAGGTCAAAGAAAGGGGAATTTAATGGTTGAGATATAGTCGTTAGACATTGGATTGATTTGGACCGTCTAATGGCTCCGAGGTTATATCGTTAGTGATTTGTTTCGAGCAATATTGTCATTGACAGTTCCCACAGGGAGAAAAGGAGTAAGCTCATGTTGTTCTCTGATGATGAAAGATTTCGACGAAATGCATGAGCCAAAGGGATATTTCCAAGTGTGAGCATAAAGTGTCATGGATGATATATATATGTGTAATAACGTCGGGATGGAAAGGCGGGGACCCAACTTGAAAAAAACACATTAAGATAACCCAGGTGAATTTGAAAACTATCACAGTTGGCCACATGTGCAATGATGTGGCCATTGAAATATGAATATCATCGTCGGTGTCAACAAACAACTTATGAAGGATTTCATTCCCCATTAATTTTCCGACAACGATGTTGTAAGGGCATCGTCGCCGGGTTTTAGATATGTGAAATAGTAAAGAGTCAGAGGCCAAGTGTCAACGAGATGTGATCAAGGTCATATGGACAAGACTGGGAGGCTGTGTAGCTGAAGTGGTCTTAGAATTCATTAAGGTACTGGGTAGAAGTGGGGCCCAAATTGTGTTCGTGCCATATTAGGAACAACCCCCTAGTGACAACAACATAAACAACCACGTCACTGATATCATCATCGAGATAAAGGTTGGATTACAATTAACCAGCTCATAAAGCAATTTGTCAATGATGACGTTGTTAAAGAGTCATCATCAAGACTTTTACACTTGAGAACATCAAGATGTCGGGAGCCAAGAGTCGACGATATTAATTGAGATCATAATATTAAGGAGGCGAGGGGCCAAGTAGTTGTGGGTGGTTTCAATTTCAAAAGGCTCCAAAGCAGTTGGGGAAAATCACATGAAGAGTCTATCACGATGGATTTGAGTAGCAATTGGTAGATTATGCATTAAATCTGTTTTGGCATCTGTATACAAGCATCAATCTCATAAATGAATAACCATTAGGGTAGAAAGAGCAACACCTTGCAAAATTTTGGTAATGTGGGTACCCACTAAAACTCAAGAGTTTCAATGGGATGTTGTGTAAGTCACAACAAATGGTGACTTGTTGGGAGAACCAGTTATCTCTAATCCATATTTACCTTCATACTGTGAATATTTAACCACATAACTTCTTGAAATTTGATAGGTGGATCTATACCATGGATCCCATAACACTCGCTCTTTCTAAAATATTAGAATGTAGCACTAGATTTGATGATGTTCATGATAATACTAGTGATATAATTAAGGGAGGAACTCATATTATACACATGTGAGGATTGAGAGACCCCAAAAGCTTGTTCTTGACCGTTTATAGACTGATGTGTGTTCCTCGTCTCTTTTTTCCCTACATTGCTTCACTGCTAGCGAGCGTCCATAGCCCAAATGAAGTTATCTTGGTATCATACAAGCATGACCCCACTTCCAATGAATGTACATAGCCCCGACATGTTTACTTGTACTTCCCACACAATTATTAGTGATTTCAACTTCCCATTTATTTAGATTGTATATTCCACCTTTTTTATTTGTAATTTATGTAACATTTTTTCATAATGGGTGAGAAGGAAGTGGGGTGATACAAGATTTGATTTGATATACGGGTATCAATCTTTATTTCAAATTCATGGGTCATCTCCAAAAAAATATTCATTAAGTCGACCGTAAATGGGGAGGTCTCACGAGCATTATCTTGAATACATTAGTGGCTAGTACATGCTCATGTTTATGACTTGGTGAGTTGGAAGTGAGAGTGATAACACAAATAACAAATATCCTGTCAACTTAAGCATTTGAACCTCTTTTAAATATAGTCTGGGGTTATCCTAATAACAGAGTATCTTGAATTCTTTCTAGTCAATGTTCCCATAAGTTATAATTCATTTTATTTTGTACAATATGCAAGGTGTTTCATCTTTACCAAGACACCTGAATAGTCATTCTTATGCAGATTAAGTGTTTATCTTGTAACAAAAACTCCAATAAACCCAATTTGGAATGAGTTAGCAGAAGATTTATTACTGCAGTAAAGTAAATATAGCATGGCAAAGCAAGGAAAGGAAAACTGAAAATATTTACAAACAAAACAAAGGGAACCTACTATGTACATAGCTACATCACCTAGGGTGATTAGGAGAAGTATTGTTTAAACACTTTTCCATTGACATGGATCTCCTCCTCGTCTCCCTCCAATGTCTCGAGTTTAAAATTTCTTGGTCCAATATTTTTATGGATTTGAAATGAACCTAGCCAAATTTTCTGGAATTTGGTATGTTTTCCTTTAATTTCATTTTCCTTATCCCACTTGAGGACAAGATCAATGTCTTGAAAATATTTGTTTCCTACAGATGATTTATCAAACCATCTCTTGATTATTTCATGATTTTGCATTAGGTTCCTTTTGGCCTTTTCCCTATATTCTTCAAGTTTGAGGAGCATATTTAACCTCTATTGCATTACTGGGCACTCTTCATCTTGAAGAGATTGGGAAAGTTGTAGTGAAGGTAGGAAGGTGTGAGTAGGTAGGGTTTCCTCTTGTCCATAGACTAGAAAAAAGGAATAATTTCCAAGGGAGTACTTTGATGTGACTCTATCATCCCATAGGGAATTTGGGAGGGCTAGATTCCAGTTTCTTTGGTGATCCTTAGCTGTTCTTTTTAAGGTCTTGATTACATTCTTATTGGTTGATTCTTTTATCTCATTTCCTTGTGGATAATAATTCGCTAAATATTTTATTTTAATGTTTCGTTCCAATGCATATTCAGTTAATCTAAAAAAGGATAAGTGTTTGGAATTATCAAAAACTAAAGATTGAGGTACACCAAACCTAGTAATGATATGAGATTCAAGGAAAGATATCACTTGGCCTTCATTGATGGTCTTGTTGATGGGCGAAAATGACCGCTCGTCAACTGGAAGAGTGAGTCCGGTCTAGGGTTGTCTAATTAACCCAAGCCATTTGGATTAACTGACTCTGACAGGTTTTGTGGCTTTGTTAGTCGATCTAAGTCTTAAAGAAAGAAGAAAGAAAAAAAAAAAAAATAACGAAAGGAAAAACACTAACCTAATAAATAACAAATTACTAAAATTTCTAAGTACGATTAACTGTATATATATATATATGTACAATTTGTATATACAATAGTTCTATTTATAATATATATACAAAATATACAAATTACGAATTTTAATATAAATTCGTGAAAATCGAATGTAAATTGCTCTTTCAAACTATAATGAAATTATTATCTAATATTTTTAATTTATTTTCTTAAATGTTTATGCTCAGGAAATCGAATATCGAAATGTCTAATTGCAAATAGAAATAACAGATAGTAGAAAATATTTTGACTACAAGAAAATTCTATATTCATTAAACTAATGAAATTAGACAAACAAACTGACCTGTTATTGCATCCAATATCTTGTCCTTTATGTAACGTTCAACCACCTTTATCTGATGAGTAAAAACTGCTACAGATTTTAAGATTGCTCCTAATAAATACAAAGCAATAGTGATGGAATTCGAATGATAGAACACATAAGAGAAACGATCATAACAATCTCATAATTTTACAAGCAACCACATTAAGATAAATCTTCCTGTGAAAACTTGTGTATAAACATTCAATCAAAGATAAAGATAAATCTCTTAATTCAAGTTTGAACGAATGATTACTGTGTGTTAAATATGGAACATGAAACATGGATAATATATAAACTTTTATCATACCATCTTGTAGTAAACCATGACAGCGAAAGCAATCATAATCGTTTACAAATTGAAATAAACATGACTTGAATAAAAGCACAATACAGAAAAGCTAAAGCTGTGACGAGTATTATATTCCATTCAAGTCTGTAAATGAAAAATCCATAGTCTTGCCCCAGGCTAAGAAGATCCCATGTTTACAAAAATAACATGCTTATATAGGTTCCAGGAAACAAAACTGTTTCCTATTGATAATATCAAATCTGTTTCAAAAATATGGGGGATGCAACCTCCCTGATTTTACTAGATATCAAAACTATCAAGAGTCTAATTTTGTCTATCAAAATGGATAACAGATATGGCTGGGAGATCTTCATAAGTGTCTCTTATCATCTTAGAAATCAAGGACTCCTTAATCTTCCTGAAAATAAATGAAAATAAGAAGATTTCAGATATGCCTTCAATCATCAAATCAAAAAATTCGAATTTTCTTAACTGGCTACAAAATCTTACGATTCTGTAGCTAGTTAAAATAACACATGCAATCTTAAAAAATAAAAGAAACTAATTCTAATAATAAAAATAGTTTATCTAATCAAATCAAATATCCTACTCTAAAAACAACAAATGATTATGCTAACTAATTCATATCTCAAATCACAAACCGAATCATGTCAAGAAACATAGGTTTATAGTGGTATATCTCACAATGATAGTGTGATAGTGGTTTCATCATTCTACTTCTACTTTAGGGTGGTTGGACGGGGCAAGGATAGGTGGTTGTAGCCACCTTCCAGTTGTAGATGGAGAACATAGGGGGTTGTAGTCTCCTTCTGGTTGTAGCTAGAGAATTGGGAAGTTGGATCTTCCCTCAGGTTGTAGATTGAGAAACTAGGGGGTTGGAGCCTCCTTCCAGTTGCAACTGGAAAACAAAGGAAGTGGTTCTTCCAATGAATGTAATTATTCAAGACATATAAGAAAAAGAATTCCATGGTTGTTACACCTCCATACTGCTCACTCCGATAAGTGTCGTAAGTGTCACATGATCCTCTCAACTATCGTAAGTGTCGCATGTTCCTCACAACTTTCGCAAGTGTCGTAAGTTGTTCACAAGTGTCGCAAACATTGTTCAAGCATACTTATATAATGGCGACACTAAGGAGGCACCTAAGACATCTCATACACTTTATTTGAAGGAGGAAAATGATTAACTGAAGTCCAGGAACTTTATCACCTGAGAAGAGCTCTGAGACAAAGGTTTTGAAGGGGAGAGCTCCTCTAGATCAACCTTAGGAGCACTGGCGCTCCCCTATAAAGTCTCAAGGAATGTTATAATGATGGCCTACCCCTCAGAGGGAGTGCTATCCATATTTGGATCACTGGCGCCCCCCTCAAGCTTCCTAGGGAGCGCTATAGTGCTCTGATGCCCCTTTTGAGGGAGCATTGTCTAATCTGAGGCAGTTGTTGGCCCGTTGAGGAGAATAAGGGGAGGATCTCTCAAGTTTAGAAGGAAGTTGCATTCAAATTCTTGGTTCCATCAGGAGATCCCTGATCCAAGGAGGGAATTCCTCAACTTGTTCTAAAGATAACTCAAGAGGTTAAGCTTCTCTTAACCTATCTAAGAAAGCTCTATGATGGTGAAAAGAGGGAAGAATTGCTAGCATGCAACCTATGATCTCATAGGAAACACACAGTCAGTCAAAGGAGAGTGATCAGTGAAGCTGTTATCATCTAGGTTGTGGATCTTTCGAGCAAGGGTTAGACAAAGGGGACTTGACGAAGCTGTCACATTCGCATCTACGATTGTAAGTACTGTTGTCGTTATTCTCATCAATATGACATGCTTGGCCTGTTTCTTTCTAGTTTGTGTTTGATCTCACATGAACCTATCATTGATAGATAGATCTATTTTCAAGCTAACATCAATAGAGTAGGAAGCGGTTGTACTTTGTTTGTCTACAGGACTCAGCGAGGAGCTCGATTTAGAGCGTGTAGGGACAAACATCAATAAAAAGGTATTGTTGTTCTCCTTCCTTCTCATGCATTAGTTTGTATGGATTCGAAAGGAATTCAATGTCCACGTTAAGCACTTTCTGTCTTAGAGTAGGGTTTAGCTCTTTGAGGCAATCTACCTGTCTGCAGGGAGATTTTCCTACAATAGAAACTGGCGACTCCGCTGGGGAGTCCTCAAATCAAAACTTCTTGTTTTGATTTCTCCTCAAAGACCTTGTTTTACCCCTTGAATGTTTCAGACCTGGTTCACTCCTCTTTTGATTGGTTTCATGAGCTGATTGACTCCCTACCCCATCACACTCAACCTAATTGTCGAGACCGAACAACAATTTTTGAATTTTTTGGCACTTTTAGGAGTTTTTGACCCTGGCACCCCTGTCCCTGTGTTAACAGAGCGCCAGCGCTCCCTAAGTGCCTTGCACAGAGTGCTATAACGCTCCTTGCCTTTGGCAACAGAGCGCCAGCCCTCCTTTGGCCAATAAACCTTCCAAAGTTGTTTTTTCTGGGTTTTTCCTCTGTGTTTCTCTTGCTGGGTCACCTTGTGAGTCAATCCTTCTTCCTTTCCAGCTTTGACATCTATCTTTTGAAGAACAAACCTCTTGCTATTTGGATTTTGTAGCCTTCTTCACTATTGTTGTTGAGTTTTTTCTGTCATTTGGAGCTTGAAACCCATGCATTGTCTTTCTCTCTTTTTCGACTGAGTAAAAACTCTGGTGAAGGTCATCAAAGGCCTACAAGTCTTTTCATTTGGTTTTAGTTAATATCATTGTTCTTCGACATTTCTTTTGGGTGTGAAGTTTGATCTCTCTTTGATTGCTTCTTTTCTTTCGCTTTTTGTTTTGATCACAACGAGAGGGCATATTGTTTGTATGATTCTTTCTTGTGTTGATCTGATTTTCACTCATCCAAGAAGATAATTAGAAAGACTAGCATTGTTTTAAATTAATCATTATTCATATGCAAACAATAAAGAAGAATATTCATGGTTGATTGTGCATATTAGAAGGTATCTAAAAAGTTTTAGTATCACATCAGGATTTGATTGAAGAAAATTTGTTTGAGGACATTCCTTATTTGTGCTTGTTAGTGAAAAGAACTCTCTCTCTCCCTTAGATAGATGTTCATCGAAAAGAAATGACTGCTTATCATCTTTGATGCATTTTTTGGGATTGAGTCATAATTCCATTCATTTCACTTCCGTGCACCCCTTTTGAGTAAAGAACAACTATAAAATGAATGCTAATTAAAAATTATCTAGAAAATTTTCTTTTCTAGGATCCTCCACCAATAGTAGATTAGGCTTAGTACTTTGGATTAGGCTATGAGCATAACTCTCCAAAGTTTCCAAAACAAACATTAGCATCCTGAATTAGGGAGAGTCAAATCCAATCATCGTATAAGTCTTCCTGGGATCCCCCTCTCACACAGGGGTTACGCACGAGGTCGCATTCGACTGAGCTACGGGGACTAACCCTCCATGGTTTAACTGATTGTGGTGGTCAGATAATATTATAGGGATCGCTTGAAGGCAAATCCACAATTACTGCATGGAAGACTTTTAGTTGATTTCGGGCTCGATACCCTACCCGTACGTTTGGATCGAACTATCGATTGTTCCTGCCCAGGGGCTGACTACGAATTGGTAACCTTAGTGACCATAATCCTTAGGGTCTTACACGAGGTGACGGTGAAGGGAAGTCTCACTGTACCTGGAGTAGACATTGGTCAAACTCACTCAGGCTCCTTGGAGGGTAAATCCACAATTACTACTGAAAGCTTGCACCAAGGCGTAAGTCCGTTAAGCAGGTTGCCATTGTAACTGTTCCACCCTATCCCCGCCCCTTCTGGACTTGATCATGTGACGTTGGATTTCATCACCAACTAGTACGATCATCTAGAGAAGGTCCTATTTGCTTGGTTGTGATTCTTAGATTCTATTAGTGCATGTTGTTTCTTCTCAGTAGTTGGCCATAGATCTCTTTCGCCGACTCTTTTTCGCCAACATCGAACCTCCATGCCGTTCGCGGAGGCTACAGGGACTTCCTCCAGAAAATATGGAAGGAAACACCCCTTTACCTCCTCATTCTATGGAGGAATCTCCTCAACAGAGCGAGGTTCAAGACACTACAACTTCCCAGGAAGAAGTTCCCACTCCTTTAGAGAATTTTCGAATTGTTTCAGAGTCTCCGGAAGCTTTCCGCATTCCAGAGGGATATGAACGGCGTTTCCTCCAACTGAATTCCGTTGGTGAATTTGTCGTCATCAATCCTTATGACATTCCGACTGGCTCTCATCAAAACCGTTTAGCCGATGACCCTTTTTGGACTATGGACATTGTTTGGAGTCCATCGCGCATGGTGCGATATCTTTATGGAACAGGGGAAGGTGCCGACGCACCCATCTCCTACACCGTACCTCTAAACCACTTTACCAGTACTACCGTTTTTACGGCCACACCATCCATTGGTCCGAACATATCGTCCATTGGACCAAGGTCTACTCTTCCCCTCCAGATGACCCATTCTACAATAGTTCCTCATATCTTGACTATTCCTGTTGGTAATGCGGTGGTCAACCAAACTGAGATTGGCACACCTGTAACACCAAGACCTACACTCCATTTTGGGTACAGATCCCTAAACTTTACCAATGCCACTACCACCCAAGTTATGCCGGGAAGTTCCATACCTATCCAACAACCCAGAGGGACTAGTCTTGGTGGTCCTAATCCGCTCGGCGGAAACGGTCAATCATTTACGTCTGGTTCTCAAATTCTGGGAACTCTCTCTCAAGTTGGGGGGCATCCTCCCACCGGAGGACAAATTCCATTTGGGGGGCACCCTCATGCTGGGGGGCAGCCTCAAACCAGAGTCTACCATCAACCATATGGACAAAATGTGTCTGCCACACCCAACCTGTGGAATGTCCCTTTTCCAGGAAACCCACGGTTCTTGGCAGGACACAATACTCAGACTCCGCAACAACCTCCTTATGGACAAATGCCGAACCCAACCTATAACCCACAAAACCCATCCGGTTATCCTCCGTTCACACACGCTTCTCAAAACACCTCAAATCCTGTGTACTCTGGTCAACACCAACCTCATACAAGAGGGCCCACTAGTTACAATTATCCACATAACCCAGTGATTGGCCCTACTGGTGTCCCCATGCCACACCAACATTACCCACATGTTAACCGACAACTACATTTTCTAGCTACCCTGGACCTTCCAGACTTGTCTCAGTTAACGAATGATACTATTTATCATTCTCCGGTTTGGCCAGCTATTCCAGCTAAGCTTCCTTCTGATATCCCAAAATTCGACGGAAAGTCCGGAGAAGACCCAAACAACCACGTGATGACTTTCCATTTGTGGTGTTCATCCAACTCACTCATGGACGATTCTATATGTTTGCGTCTTTTCCAACGAACGCTTAGAGGTTCCACGACGAAGGGGTATATTGAACTACCACGCACATCTTTTCACGATTTCGACTCCCTTTCCATGTCTTTCCTCACACACTTCCAACTACCCATTCGATACAAGACGGGTATAGAACTATTAACCTCTCTTCACCAGACAACTTCCGTACATATCTCCGATCATATTCATGAATGGAGACGACGACGAAGGCTAATCAAAGCGGTCATTCCTGACCAATTGTTAGCGGAATGGTTCACTAAATCATTGTTACCCCAGATCGCTCATGATGTTTCTATGGGTGGCGTGGTCACCGAGGAAGAAGCCATTACTCGAGCTCAGTACTTAGACTTAGTCTATTCACAGCCCAGTACTCTATACGAGTTGATACCAAATGCTACCCGTGCCACTAACGATCCATCCAAACCATCGTCTGCTTCCCACACGGATGGAGTTATTGTCTCCATCAAAACCCAATCTACTTCTCAGTCAACTGGAACGATTCAGCGGCCCTCTTCGACAGCTGCTCCCAGCCCTACTGCACCCTCTTCTACCCCCCCTCAAACTCAGGTCTCTGATGTGAATGCGGTCCAATCGACCCATTCACAACAACTTGGGGGCAAGAAGAAAGAAAGAAATAAATCAAAGAAAAACAATAACAACGAGCAACCAAAAAATCAATCGCAAACCCCTGCTGCCAGAAAACAACCACAACGAAAACCAAAATTCCCATGTCTCATTTGTAGTGATGATCACTACACCCAAGACTGTCCACATTGCGATGAAGTGGCCAAGATTTTCAAGGGAAATTCACAACCCGTTGTGCTTACTCAGCCTTTTCCACAACAACAATATTTGGTTGCTCAAACCCCCACTGCTGGGGGCAGTTCCAACCAATCTCATGATGAGGCCTCGACAAGTGTCCACATTTACATGTTTAACGAGGTTAATCTAACCACTTGCTCTGCAACATATGACACACCAGTTAAACCTGATAACCGAAGACTACTAATGGTTCCGCACTAGAGCCGTTACCATCTTCCGTTAATCCTCCGTCTGTTAGTCCTCCATCCGAACCACTTTAGACTGAGAAAATTTCATTTGACTCTATCTTACGCCCTCCTAAGAGAACCATCCGGAAATCTACCTTCAATACTAATTCACGAGTGGCCCAAAACTACAACATTGTAGAAGATTTGGCCCAAGCACCGTGTGCTATGTCCGCTTTGGAAGTTCTACAACACTGTCCCAACCAACGTAGAATGCTCTTAGATACTATCAGTGCTTTTGATCCTGAGTCATCAAACAACCTGACGTTTAATCTCGATGATCATCAACCGAGACTCTCCCACCAGTTAGCTTTTCAAATTGATGTTGTCATTCACAATCAACAAATCCACTGAACTATCCTGGATGAGGGAGCCTCTAATTGTGTCATGTCCTTAGCTTGTTGGAAGGGTTTAAAATCCCCTTCCCTTAACAAATCCGCTACGATGTTATGTGCCTTCGATGGACGAGGTTTTCATCCTCACGGATTATTACAATCCTTAGTTGTTCAGTTGGGCGGAAAAACTGTTACAGTTGATGTCGAGGTGGTTGATGCTTCCCTCGATTATAACCTATTACTCGGAAGAAGTTGGTTCTATGCTATGACTACCGTCGCCTCGTCGGTGTTTTAATGTGTGCAATTCCCCCATCAAGGAAAAATTGTCACTATCGATCAACTTGATTTCTGTACACCCAACACTCTCATCCCTGCTACCAACAACATTCCCTTTTTGGGAGACCACCCAGTTACGTATGAAAGCATTGGTGTTGGCTTATTGAAAGATTCTAGCCTTATGGGTACTTTCCCTACACCACTTCCACCTACCGCGCATCATATTGCCACCGTCAATATGATCTCGACTATGTCTTATCAATCCTTGGAATCATCTGACCCTTGGGTTGTACCTAGTCCTCTAGAATTTGATGTGCTCGGTGACACTATGCCACTTAGCCCAGCTGAGGCCGCATACATAGCTATTCAATATACCTCCCCCTCTCTGAACAATTCAAATTTATTGTCACCTCATGCCTACTCGGTGCCCTAATGGTTGGATTCCCTTTCATCCGCCGTTGATTACATTTCCCAAATTTTTCCTTCTGACAAATCTATTATGGAAATGCTTAGCATTGACGACTTGCCTTGGGATGATAACCATCACCGATCCTCTTTTCTTCCACCTTTGGAAGAAATTCATCAAGACATATGCTATGTCTTCCCTCCTGATGTTACCAATGCTCCACAATCTGCGATCCTCACACAAGATACTCTCTCTGAGGGGAACATGGGTAACATCTCTACTATGATTGTTATTGACATTTTGATCAAAGAAGGTGTCGTGGAAAACATTAACCTTGGTGCTAATTTCACACCTGAGGAAGTGGTCTCTTACACCGCTTTGTTTAAGGAATTCTGCGATGTCTTCGCATGGAGCTACGAGGAAATGCCAGGGATCGACCCTTCCATCATCATACACGAAATCAAAACCTATCCTGACGCGAAACCTGTTCGACAAAAACTTCGCCCGGTTCATCCTAAGAAAATCGTAGCTATAAAGGAAAAAGTTGAAAAACTTCTAAAATCTGGCTTTATCTACCCCGTCCCTTTGACCGAATGGGTCTCCAACCTTTTTTTGGTTGCCAAAAAACAAGGGACCATCTGTGTTTGTGTTGACTATCAAGATCTCAACAAAGCTTGTCCCAAGGACAACTACCCTACACCCTTCATCGACCAAATCATCGATAATTGCGCAGGGAGCGTAATCTTCTCTTTCATGGATGGATTTTCTGGGTATAACCAAATTGAAATCTTACCTACAGATCAACATAAGATAGCCTTTATCTGCCCATGGGGAACTTTCACTTATCAAAAGTTACCATTTGGCCTAAAAAATGTTGGTGCTACTTTCCAGCGGGCCATGTCATACGCTTTCCACGATATCAAGCATATCGCGGAGCCTTACCTCGATGATTTACCCACCCACTCATCCAATCGATCCGATCACATTGAATCCCTGCGGGCGATTTTTCTTCGATGTCGGTTCTATTGTATTCGCTTGAACCCCCACAAGTGCATTTTTGCTATCGAATCCGGTCGACTCCTCGGTTTCATTGTCTCCAAAGACGGGATACGGGTGGATCCCTTAAAGATCAAGGCCATTCTAGCCTTACCCCCACCAACCAATTTAACCCAACTCCAAAGTTTTCAAGGCAAAGCAAACTTCCTTCGTCACTTCATCTGCAACTACACCGAGATAACTAAAGGATTCATGCGGTTACTTAAGAAAAACACTCCTTTTATCTGGGATGATACTGCCCAACGGTCATTCGATGCTCTCAAGCACGCCTTGACCCATGCTCCTTTGTTACACCCCCTGGAGTATACAAAGGACTATATCCTTTCCTTGGCCGCCTCCACTTCCACTATTGCGATGGTGTTAGTTCAGGAGGACCCCAACGACGAAGAACATGTGATTTATTACCTGAGCAAGAGTCTATCTGGACCCGAACTCCGATATTCACATGTCAAGAAACTGCCTCTGGCAGCCGTCATCGTTGTCCAAAGATTCCACCACTACATCTTATTACACACCACCACAGTAATCGCAGACTCCAACCCCATGTACCACGTCTTGACACGTCAAGTACTTGGGGGAAAATATTCTAAATGGATTGTTATTCTTCAGGAATTTGATCTCGAGTTTACAAAGGCCAAAGCCAAAAAATCCCTGGTGTTTGCAGAGCTTATCTGTGCTCTCACTCGTGCTGATGAAAACATTGAACCCATAGATTCTCTCCCTGATGAATCTCTCTTCCTCATCAGCACCTCCGATCCTTGGTATTGAGACATTCTCCTCTACCTTCAAACCCAACATTTCTCGCAAAGAGCGTTGACGCATTCGTCGCCACTCTCGTCGTTATCTCATCATCGACGACACCTTTCATCGCCATAGTATTGACACCATCCTTCGACGATGTCTGATCCACAAGGAAGCTGAACACGTTTTGAACGATTTTCACCTTGGTGCCTATGGTGGTCACCTTTTCGGGATGGACACAGCCCAAAAAATCCTACGTGCCAGCTACTTTTGGCCCTCGATTTTCAAAGATTGCATCGAGGCCATCAAAAAATTCCCACCCTGCCAAATCTTTAACAAGAAGGCATGCACCCACCCTACCACGCTGCACCCCATTATTGCCATCGGCCCCTTCACCAAGTGGGGTATCGATTTCATGCAGTGTAAGCCTACCTCAGCCGGGGGGCATGGTTACATCATCGTTGTCGACTACTTCACCAAATGGGATGAGGCTATGCCTACCTTCCTGAATGATGGTCGTACTGTAGCTCTGTTCCTTTTCAACCATATCATAACTCATTTTTGTGTACCACTTGCCATTGTCACTGATCATGGTACACACTTCAAGAACCAGATGATGAGAAAATTACATGTCAAATTGGGTTTTCATCATGAAAACTCATCCCCTTACTACCCTCAGGCTAACGAACAAGTTGAAGCTATCAACAAAGTCCTGAAAACCATGATCCAATGCATGGTAGGGGAAAACAAGACATTGTGGCATTTACAACTTTTCTCCGCTCTCTGGGCTTATCGCACTTCTGTGAAAACCTCAACTGGATTCACACCTTTCTAGTTGGTGTATGGCATTGAAGCCGTTCTACCGATCGAGTGTGAGATTTCATCACTCAAACTGAAAGTAGAACTCCTGCCCCATACTTCTGCTAAAGAAGAACGATTCTTATATCTATCCAATCTGGATGGAACACGTCGTGATGCTACTCTCGCTAATGAGGCACATCAGAAAAGAATTAAGAGTCAATACAACAAATCCGTCCACCCTCGGACTTTTGCAGAAGGTGACTTGGTCCTTGTTTACGACCAAGCTCACGAAAAATTGGGGATAAGAAAGTTAGAACCTCTATGGCATGGTCCTTACATCGTGAAGCATGTTCTACATAGAGGTGCCTATGAATTAGTTGATCATGATGGAATTTCCCTAGGAGAGCCCCGAAACGGGCTTTACCTTAGAAAGTACTATGCCTAGATCACCTAGCGTCTGTACTTTGTACATTATTGTATTTTAGTTTGGTGTGTCTATTTATTTCGCGTGCTTGAGTCTTTACCATTGCCACTCATGACTGTGCTCGTGTTTTCATGCGTAGATGACATCTTCCTTTCCTATCTTTTTTGGGTTTGCGGATGGTGCTAGTTGACATACCTGGAACATTGCTTCGGCAACATGGTTTATTTACCAATTTGACGAGGTGGTGAGTTCAGGAGGTATCTTCTTAGGACCAACAACCAACAACATGGCAAAATATCATGTTGTCATCGGACTATTGACCCAAGCCTCCTCCCTAGGTATCTCTCACATCATTGTCTACTTAGACTCCCAACTCGTGGTCTATCAACTCAACCGTATCTATGCTATCCGTAGTCCTATCCTGCTACGTCTCCACTTACAAGTTCTCCACCTTGAACAAATGTTCGACTACATTGAATATAGACACATTCCAAGAGAACTTAATAGTGTTTCGGATTCATTATCTAATTACATCATGGATTGATATCTCACCCACATATAAGATTTATGGAAAGAAAAATTGTACATTACATGTAAATTAAGACACATCACAGACATCATCATGTACAAATCATTGGCACCATAAAAACTTGAAACTGTATATATATATATATATGTATATATGGTGTGACTGGAATGTTTGGATTACATCAAAAAGCATGTAGAAGAGCAAAATGTCAGGTCTCTAAACCCCTACAACATCGCCTGACAAGGCATACAAAAAATGATCACCAGAGAGACTCTAATCTCTCTGCACTACATTATGCTGCGAGTAACACATCACCGTGCGCACTACACGCCTCAGCAGAGAATTGATATTCTCTGGTACTCCCATAGTGTGCCTCTGTAGATGTAAAGGCACTTCTCCCCTTCGTAGAGGAGGAATTCCCATCGTAAGGCCTTGGAGGTTTCTTTCAACCTCCCGGAGACCTATCACTGGTACTACCGGATCTGTTGCAACCGGGATTCCCCCACGACGCCTTGGTATGGGTATATCGACCAGGCGCACTGCTCCCTTATCTGCATGTTGAAAACAACACATCTATTAAAAAACTCTTCTATGTATCAAAAAAATATATATACATCAAAAACTTTAAAAACAAAAACTAGACAAGGTATGGCTCAGTCTCTTACATAACACAACCCAGTCTTCCCCTGCGGGTAAAATCAAATCCATGCTCCCATGGAAATCTACCTCAGCTAAGGGAAGTCCTCTATCCAGAGATGCTGCCACCTCAGCTAGGCAAAGAAATCGCCAGTGAAACAAAACTCTGGCTCCGCTACTAGTCTCGGAGATAGACTGGTCCACCTCTCCATCCTTGGTTCATCCACTGGTTGCATCGCCAGAGCTATCTGAGGCTGCATCTGGGGGATGCGCTCTAGAAAAAATGAGACCAGAAATGAGCCATAACCAAACTGTTTCTATCCTGTCCGGCACCGTGAAACCTGTTCTTTCACATTTCAAAGGAACCCTACACTCCAGTTGAACAGTGTTGGTTCCAAACACTAAACACCATAAGCCACCTGCAATCTTGATGCCAGATGCACACTAGTACTGCCCATCACACTCGTGATGGAAAACAGTATAGACCGGAGGGGTAGCTCTCAGATATCCTTGATAGGGATCCTACCCCCTACCAGTCTTGCTCCTGGGATACAGTGGCATGCCAGATACACGTCCACTTGTTCAGGTAGCGCCCTCTGCCCAGAGAAAGATATGGGGACCCCTCTTTTCGAGAGGCCAGTCAGAAAATACACGTCTTCTAACTCACTGGTTAAAAGTTGTGTGCCAATCTAGAATCCTTGCTCTGCAACATCCCATAGGCTGATCATATGCTCGAGCAATAAAATCTCTTTCTTCATTTTTTGCAACTTGAAGAATTTAAGCAAACCACAAGGTCGCAATGCGGCCCGCGTGCAAGGACTCCGTAAGGCAACTAAGTCATCTATCTCATGTTCTCTTTCTTTCCATTCGATCATGGTTGCCGAAGTTACCTACAAAACAAAAGAATAAAGAAATTCATTATTTCCACGTTTTGGCAATTTCGGCAATTTTCAAAATCAATTTAAAACATGAAATAAGATGCCCACATCATTTAAAAGTGACCACACCCTCTTTTACAATCACCACGCCCTCTCTTAGCCATTTAACACCCACCATATAACAATGAAACGTTTTTGAATACAAATGATTTCTTTATGGCTGCGTGGGCATACATGGGGATTTTCTTATGGATTCCTTGCCCCAAAACGACCCATCTAATTAACTATTAAGGTGTTGGCATCTTAGCCATCCTCTTCTAGAATGTTTTTGCAAAAAAAATCCCATTTTTCCATTGATTTTCAAAGAGGTCGATTTGGTTCTATTTGGGGAAACTTAGGGCTTCATATTTTATAATAAATGATGCTATGAAGGTGAAAATTAAACCATGTAATTGAAAGAAGAAGAGATGGAGATCTACCTAGTCCGAACGACAAGCGAAACGGTCAACTGTAGCTCCGGCAGTGAACAAAACAAGATCCACTTCAAAATGAGAATCTCCACTACCCCGAAATCCTTGTGCAAAATGAAATGGTAAATGGAATTTTCATTGTATTTTTATTTATAAATTTTCATTTGTTTTAAGGTATGGTCATTTATGGGTTTCTCTAACAATATAATGGCTTCACTAAACCCCTAGTTTGTAGTTTTGGCATCGCAAGTTTCCTGGCAGTCCTGATGGATTATTTACCTTGTCACCCTTATGAGCATAGTCTTAGTTCGTTCTCAAGCTCGAAAACATGAGAACGTAACTGGGTAAACTTTTATCTCTTTTTCGGACCCGTACGGATACACGAACACATGAAAAAGGAACCCCCCTGGAGTCTCCTTTAAACCCTTTTCAGACTCTCTAAATATGAAAATATTGTCGAGTGACCTTGCTTCCTTTCACACTCGTTAAAAGGTCAGAAAGGGCGTCTTTCGAGTGATAGTTTATCTCTTTTTCGGTCTCGTTAGACTACTGTACAAAAAATGAACCGAGAGAGTTCTCTTTTAAGTGTTTTTCCAAACTCTATAATCCCAAAAAACCTTCGAGTTTTCTGTCTTTGGACTCGTTAAAACGCACATTGACAGGCCCATATGGGACCGAACCCTTACTTCTTCCGGTTCGTTAAACAAGGGAAGAGGAACTTACTGAAGGTGATTTATATGGAGCATGTCTTATCCTCCTTGATCTCATTAAATCAAAAAGAGGTACTCATCCATCTGGATGGGGGGAAAAAATTGAAAGGATCGAGCCAAGCAGTCTCTTGAGATTATCATCCAGCAATTCTTAAAGTCGCCCTTGAACACGACACTTTGTCATTTGCATACATCATAATCCACTGAACCTCTGCACTGAGCCAATCCTTTGAGTCCCTTTCACTTCTTTGGGTCACCCGATGCAAGTCACAATGTCCACTGCATAGTTTTGGTCCATGTCATGTTTTTCTATTGTGCCTCAGTGTTCAAGGGAAGTATCCGCCTCGAGAGTCAGCCATCCCAAATATCTTGCCTCAAAACCTATGTCAGTCCATGTCCATTTGATCTACCAATTACATCTCCATGCCCATTTCATGTCGTTGATGGGGGATACATCAAGGCCCTCCCTCGATGAGTCTATTCTCGTTGAATTCAACACACTATCCAGGAATCAGGCTTAGAAACCAGGTAGTGCTTTGGGACCTGCATGCCTCAATGGCAGGCCTCCTCACATTCGTCAGTAGGTTTACATCATTGACCTCTGATCAGATGATTCCACGGATGTTCGACCTCAGCTCATCCATTCACATTCGTTGGAATGTACTAGGGTACCTTGGGAATCATTGACATTAATGGTGATCTCTCTCGCACTTGTTAACGGTTTACATCATTGACCGATAATCAAGTGGTTTCTACCATGTTCGACATCAGGACATCTATTCACATGGTTAGAATCGTACCATATTGGGATTGGTAAGAAGACCCTGGGTTGAGTAATCACTTTGATATATGCTTTACCCAGGTTGTGAAGGAGTTTCTATTGGACAAATGACACATACACAAGACATATATCCACTTTGTATTGGTTGTGGCTATGTCTTGTCATCTCGTAGATCCACTGTGTATTCTTTGTGGCTACGATCAATCCGATTCATCAGAGTATAGATCCACATTGTATCTTCGGTGGCTATACCTTCTTATCAATACGATTATGGATCCGCAGTGTATTTTATGGCGGCCATATCTTGCAAGTCTTGATCACCCAAACATAGGTATGCCTGCCTTGGGTTTTGAAATATGTCATGATATTTGTTGGATGTTTGTGTGCAGCTTTCGTCAGGTTCTCCGAGTCTATACCCTTTATTGAGCGTCTACAAATCATTTCAGTTATCAGTTCGCATCTTCTAACTTCATACTTTGGGGGGAAATTTGTTACACCTCAATATTGCTCACTCCGATAAGTGTCGTAAGTGTCACATGATCCTCTCAACTGTCGTAAGTGTCGCATGTTCCTCACAACTTTCGCAAGTGTCGTAAGTTGTTCACAAGTGTCGCAAACATTGTTCAAGCATACTTCCATAATGACGACACTAAGTAGGCACGTAAGACATCTCATACACTTGATTTGAAGGAGGAAAATGATTAACTGAAGTCCAGGAACTTTATCACCTGAGAAGAGCTTTGAAACAAAGGTTTTGAAGGGGAGCACTCCTCTAGATCAGCCTTAGGAGTGCTATCTCTCCCATATAAAGTATCAGGGAGTGTTATAATGCTGGCCTGCCCCTCAGAGGGAGCACTATCCATATTTGGAGCGCTGACGCCCCCCTCAAGCTTCCTAGGGAGTGCTATAGCACTCTGATGCCCCTTTTGAGGGAGCGCTATCTAATCTGAGGCAGTTATTGGCCCATTGAGGAGAATAAGGGGAGGATCTCTCAAGTTTAGAAGGCAGTTGCATTCGAATTCTTGGTTCCATCAGGAGATCCCTGATCCAAGGAGGGAATTCCTCAACTTGTTCTAAAGATAACTCAAGAGGTTAAGCTTCTCTTAACCTATATAAGAAAGCTCTATGATGGTGAAAAGAGGGAAGAATTGCTAGCATGAAACCTATGATATCATAGGAAACACATAGTCAGTCAAAGGAGAGTGATTAGTGAAGCTGTTATCATCTAGGTTGTGGATCTTTCGAGCAAGGGTTAGACAAAGGGGACTTGACGAAGCTGTCGCATTCGCATCTACGATTGTAAGTACTGTTGTCGTTATTCTCATCAATATGACATGCTTGGCCTGTTTCTTTCTAGTTTGTGTCTGATCTCACATGAACCTATCATTGATAGACATATCTGTTTTTAAGCTAACATCAATAGAGTAGGAAGCGGTTGTACTTTGTTTGTCTACAGGACACAACGAGGAGCTCGATTTAGAGCGTGCAGGGACAAACATCGATAAAAAAGTACTATTGTTCTCCTTCCTTCTCATGCATTAGTTTGTATGCATTCGAAAGGAAGTCAATGTCCATGTTAAGCACTTTCTATCTTAGAGTAGGGTCTAGCTCTTTGAGGCAATCTACCTGTCCGCAGGGAGATTTTCCTACAACAGTGGTTTTCTCCCGATTTGGGCTTCCACGTAAAATACTGGTGTAGTGTGTATGTGTGTGATTGTTCATTATTGGATAATAATTCTACATTGATATAACACTTGGATTATTTGAAGAAAAAATATTATAATTACGCTATTATTGATTCACCCCCCCTCTCAGTAATCCAATAATTGGTATCAGAGCAGGTTCCTTCAGAAATCAGTTTAACCACTAAAAGGTAGATAATGGAGAGCACCAACTTGTATAAAAATGGAATACGATAGTTTGATGGACATAAGTATGCTTTTTTGGGCATAAGGATGAAGACATATATACACGAACAAGGATTTCAAGTTTGGAAATCAATTGTAGATGGATACACAACACCAACATTTCCACCAACAAATGAAAAAGCAGTGAAACTCAGTGATAATAATTCCAAAGCCAAAAATTCACTTTTGAATGGTTTCAGTGATACAGTATTCACCAAAGTTGCACATTGTAAATCCGCTAAAGAGATTTGGGACAAGCTTTGAAATATTTATGAAGGAAATACAAAAGTCAAAGCAGTAAAGCTTCAAACTTACATAGGTCAGTTCGAACAACTAAAAATGAAGGAAGATGAGAATATTGCAGCCTACTTCTTACACGTCGATGAAACAGTGAATGCAATCATAGGATTGGGAGAAGAAATCGAAGAATCTATAATTATTCAAAAGGTATTAAGATCTCTTCCTATGAGATTTAACCCTAATATATCAACACTAGAAAAAAGATCAGATCTAAACTCAATAAGCATGGATGAACTGCATGGAATCTTCACAGCATATGAAATGAGAACTGAACATGAAAATCCAGATGTAAAAGAAGTAGCCTTCAAAGCATCCAAAATATCAAAGCAAAAGAAAAATGAACAAGAAGAATAGAGAAACAACAGTGACGTATCAGAAGATGATGAAGAAGGGGCCAACTTCGTCAAAAAACTGAACAATGGAACCAACGATAGGTATAGAAGTAAGCTTCTTTTAATTTGTTTTAATAGTGATGGTATTGGTAATTTTGCTAACAAATGTCCTCATAAGAAAAATAGAAATGATGAAGGTTACTCAAAAGGAAAACACACATATAAAGGAAAAAGAACCACAAAGAAAGTTTTCAAGAAACTCTTAAGCACCAAAGAAGACATCTCATCATCAGATGAAGAGGAAGTCAGTGACAGTGAGACATGAAGAGTTATATTCATGGAAGTAAAAGACTCTGACAAATAAGACTCTAAATAAGAATATGAAGAAGCCGAAGAAGAAATTTAAGAAGAAAAAGTTGACTATCAAGAAGAATTAATGTGTCCCATAGAAGTTATGAGAAGAGAAAACAGGAAAAACAAGAAACTGCAAGCAAAACTATACAAGAAAAAAGATACTCAAGAAATAAAACAAATGATCACAAAATTGAAGGTTCAAATAGAAGAAGATAAAAGAATTGATGAATCACTCAAATAAAAGCTAGAAGAAAAAGACAGGATCATTGGAAACTTGGAAGCAAATATCGTCGCACTAAGAAAGGATATTCAAAAGAAAAATATGCAGAATAGCTCAAAAGTTCTGGATGACGTTATTAGTAGTAAAAAATCTCATCTTGACAAGTCCAAACTTGGATACAATCAGACAGAAAAGGGATCAAGCACCAAAACAACAGAGCAAGAAACATATCCAAAAAGTTATGCAAAAACAATCAAAGGGGATAGAAAGATATACAAAGAAGATTACAGGGACACTCCTCCACCAAGAAGATTCAAATTTCAGAATCAACAATAGACAGATAGGCATCAAGAATAAGAAGGATTCATAAGATCACCTCCTTTCATTAGATATTCAACTCCCAGGTATCGAACTATATTTTTTGGTTTATGTTATGCATGTAATAATTTTAGACATAAAGCTATGAATTGTAGAGCTAACAACAGGAACAATATAAACTTTGAGAGTTATACACAAAGGGGTTATTCAATAAGACCTAGTGAAACACAAAGAAGAAGTTACAACAGGTTTGCATATTTGAGCACTGAAGTGGAATGTTACAAATATAACAATTTTGGACACATGGCCAAAGATTGTAGAATGTCAGTCCTTCCTAAAGAACCTCAACATAATAACAACAGTCACAGACAAGAACCTCAGAAAATGACATGGATAAGAAAGCAAGATCGGTATAGAAATGAAGAATGCACAATTTCTCTAACAGCTAAGCAGAAGAAACACAGTTGGTATGTTGACAGTGGATGTTCAAAAACATGATAGGTGATAGAGACAAGTTTCTTACATTATGAAAGGAAAGAGATGTATCGGTCTCCTTCAGAAATGATGATTCATCCAAAATCATTGGAAAATGCATAGTTCGAATCGAGAACAAGAATGAAAAGGCTTAAAATATTCTACTAGTAGAAGATATGAAACATAATCTTCTAAGTGTGAGTCAAATGTGTGATGAAGGTCATAAAGTTACTTTTGATTCACAAAAGTGTGAGATAAGAAAATAAGGTTCAAGGAAATTGGTCGCTACAGCTGCAAGAAATTCAAGTAACATATATGTGTTAAGTGAAAATGGAAATGAAAAGTGTTGTCTAGGAAAGGAAGATGAAAGTTGGTTATGGCACAAAAGAATGGGGTACATACATTTTTATAACCTTGTCAAAGTCAGCAAAAGAGAAGCAGTAAGAGAAATGCCACAGATCAAGAAACCAACCAACACTTTATGCAAGCATTGTCAACAAGGAAAGAAAACAAAGACCAAGTTTAAATCAAAGGAATATTCAACTACAAGACCACTGCAAATTGTGCATACTGATCTAGTTGGACCAACTAAAACAAAGGGATTAAAAGGTGAGAAATACTTCATGTTATTAGTTGATGATTATACAAGAATGACTGTAGTTTTCTTTCTCAAGAATAAGTCAAAAGATTTTGAAAACTTCAAGATCTACAAGGAAATGGTTGAAAATGAAATGGATTCAAAATCAAATTCTTGAGATATGATAATGGAGGATATTTCACCTCAGAGGAATTTATGGACTATTGCAACAATCATGGAATAAAAAGTCAATTCTCCATTGCTAGGACACCTCAACAGAATGGAGTTGTTGAAAGAAAGAACATGACAATACATGAAATGGCTCGAACAATGTTAATGGATTCGAAATTGACAAATATTTTTTGGACACAAGCAGTGAATACAAAAGTTCACATTCAAAATAGAGTAATTCTCAGAAACAACATTGACAAAACTCCTTACAAACTATGGAAAGGAAGACCAACAAATGTAAAGCACTTCAGAGTTTTTGGAAGCAAATGCTATATCAAAAGAGAAGCTGGCAGAATGAGAAATTTTGACTCTAGTGTAGACAAAGGAGTACTTGTTGGTTACTCAATTACAAGGAAAGCATACAAGTGTTACAATCTAAGATTGAACAAAGTTGTGGAAAGCATCAACATAACAATTGATTAAACAAGCAGACTAGAATCAAAGGGAGAAAATGAATCAATGAAACAACCCTTAGAAGAAGAAGTAGAAGATGAAAAAGAAGTAGAAGAGGAAGATGAAGAGAATCCGACAGAAGCAAAAGAGCAAGTTCAACAAGTGTCTCCAAAGACACCCAGTAAACGAGTACAGAAGAATCATCCTTCAGATCAGATTATCAGAAACAAAGATGCAGGAGTTGAGACTAGAAGAAGAATCTGTTCACCAGAACAAACACACCAAACTGTTTTGAAGAATCCAGCAAGGATGAATCTTGGAATAAGTCCATGGATAAAGAATTGGATCAAATAGAGAAAAATGACACTTGGGAACTGGTTCCAAGACCATAGAATAATAATGTGATCAGCACAAAGCGGGTCTTCAAGAATAAATTGAATGAATATGGACATGTTACAAAGAACAAAGCTAGATTGGTATGTAAATGATATGAACAGGTTGAAGGAATCAACTTTGAAGAGACATTTGCCCCAATTGTCAGAATGGAACAAATCCATTTTCTTTTAGCTTATGCATGCTCCAAAAATATTAAAATGTATCAAATGGACTTAAAATAATCTTTTCTGAATGGGGAACTTGAAGAAGAAGTCTACATTGAACAACCAAAAGGATTTCAGTTGTTAGAAAATACATATTATGTGTGTAAATTAAAGAAGGCCTTGTATGGTCTAAAATAGGCTCCTAGAGCGTGGTACTCTAGACAGGATAAGTATCTGTAGTAGGGAGGGTTCAGAAAAGGAAGTGCATACAACAACCTCTACATCAAGGTAAGTCAAGGTAATATTTTATTAATTGAAGTTTATGTTTCTGATATTATTTTTGGTAGTGATGACAACAGTCTAAGCCAGAAATTTGAAAAATATATGTAGAATGAATTTGAAATGTCATTACTTGGAGAACTATCCTTCTTTATGGGAATTCAGATATGCCAAAGCAACCAAGAAATTTTTCTTTCTCAATCCAAGTATATCAGAGAAATGATAAAAAGGTTCAGTATGGAAGATTGCAAACCAGTTATCACTCCCATGCAAACTAGTTGAAAGTTGAGCAAATATGATGATTTGAAGTCTACGGATCAGAGGCAATAAAGGTCAATGACTGGCAACCTACTATATGTGACAACATCCCGACCAGATGTAATGCAGGCAGTTGGACAGGTGGCACGATTTCAAGTAGCACCAAAGGAATCACATGTATTAGCAGTGAAGAGGATTTTCATATATCTCAAAGGAACATAAGAGTTTGTATTATGGTATCCAAAAGGAAAGGATCTATCACTTATTGCCTACACAGATGCAAATTGTGTTGGAAGATTGGTTGTTTTCATTGATGTCAACCCTAGTCATTGGTTTTGGACCGCAAGATTGATGAAGGTATTTAGACATGAAGGAAAATGCACATGCAGATACAACACCCATGGATGGATATTATACATCATTTTATTTCCAGTGTTATGTGGCACGCCACGTGGATCCTCATGGTTGAGGAGAAATAAATTTTTGAAGATGTCAAAGTGAATTGAAGAAGGAAGTACATGTAGGCCCTGAAGATAATTAAAGAAAAGAATTACAAAATAAGAAAGTTTCAGGTCAGCCCTAATGTTAAAAGGAAGTGACATAAATGGTATAAATAAATATCATTATACATTCATTTGATACACAAGTCGAATTTCAAAGGAAATCATAAGTAAAGAAGACCAGATTTCAAGGGAGGATGAAGTCTTTTGGTGATGTGTTCTAAGGTATGTTATTTTCAGGTCATCTTACCATTTTTGCTATAACTTTGTTTCTAGAATGATTCAAATGGTGAAATTTCTATGGTATTGAGAAGACATATCAAGGTTTCTGTGGTAAAATTTTCAGCTCTTTATTCTCTATAATTATAGAGATACACTATGTGGAAGATAGGGTTTTTGACCAGTCCTAAAGCTAGTCAATAAACAAGTGTTCCAGGTAAAAATGTCATAACTTTGTCATAGAGAATCCAAATGAAGTGGGACCAATTTCATTGGAAATAGTACGACCTATAGTTTCTTGTGTGTGATTTTACGAATCTGATGTTAAATATTGAGCATGGGGCATCCTGTACAAGTTAGCTCTCCTGAATAAACCAGAATTGAATAAAGTCTACCATTCTTTATATAACTTATTTTTGGGGAGGATTCAAGGAGTGAAACTTGGAGAAGTTTCAAGGAATACATTGAGTAATATTATCTATAGGATCAAAGTATTCCAAGAATTGAAGAATTGCAAAAATTGAAGAAGTCTTAGGAAGCATTATCAAGTTCTATGTGATGGTTGGTTGATGGTCATGATTTAATGTAAATTTTTATTATCTCTCATATGTTCTTGGTTGGAAGGAAGGGGAAAGGATGGAGAGTTCAAATCTCTCTTGATATTGGAGGATTGTATATTCCTCTTGGAGGTTTATCCCGCCCTTTATATTTGGAAGTTGTAGCTACCTTTGGAAGTCATTACTTCCCTTGAATAATAACAATTGATTATTTCTCATATATTGTGCATGGTGTATTGTGGTGTATTTGTGTAACTCTTATACTATTGTTCATTTCTCATTGGATATAATTGAATGGCTTAAGTATAAGTTGAAAATGTTTGTAAATTGTACTTGATACTTATTCACCCCCTTCTCAGTATCAACAATTGGTATCAGAGCAGGTTGCCTTCAGAACAATTTAACCACTGGAAGGAAAATCCTGAGCAGAGATGGATGACCATGACCACATTTCAAATGGGATTCAAAAATTTGATGGAAGAAATTATGCATACTGGAGTGATAGAGTTAAAACTTACCTAACGACTTTGGGAGTAGACATTTTGTACTCAGTTATAAATGGCTATGTAATCCCAAATAATGCTCCAACCGATCCAAATGAGAATAAGCTTATGAGTTGTAATTCAAAATCCAGACATGTTATTCTAGCAGCATTGGCACCAACCATTTCAAGCAAAGTGATGGGCTACATCACTGCTAAGGAGGTATGGGACAAACTCAAGATAATATACAAAGGTGATCCAAAAGTTAAGTAGGTCAAGGTTCAACGACATAGAGAAGAATTTGAAAATTTGAAGATGAATGAAAAGGAAGATATTGCAACCTATTTTCTTAGATTTGATGAAGTTGTTAATTCTATCAGAGGATTAGGTGAAGAGCTCGATGAATCCTTGATTGTATAAAAAGTGTTGAGATCACTTCTCTTGAAGTATGATGCTAAGGTCTCCGCCATTGAAGAAACTAGGGACTTGACCAAAATGACAATGTATGAATTACATGGGTCTCTTACATCATATGAAATGAGAATAGGTACAGAAAGTGACCACTCAAACAATGAAGCAGCTTTTAAAGCCATAAAGAAGACAAAAGACAAGGATAATGAACTTGATGAAGAAATAGAAAATTTTGTAAGAAGGTTCCAGAAGGGAAGTGGAAGATACAAAGGTAAGTCTCCTCTCAAATGCTTTAACTATGGTAGAATAGGACATGTTGTTGAAAAATGATACTATAAAAAGAGAAGTCTCAACAATAAAAAGAGTTTCTACTCCAAGGATGATGACATCTCCTTAGATGAGAGTGATGAAGAAGATAATGATGGAGGAGAAGTCCTCTTCATAACCAAAGAAACCCAA
>ML831244.1:0-11372 GCA_009831015.1 Picea engelmannii
CCAATCCGTGCCAATCAACAGGTCATAAGATCCTAAAGGAAACATGTTTAGGGTTTCTTGGGTGGGTAATCCATTCATAATGAATTGGCATGTTGGTATGACCTCTGTTACCTTTCTTTTGGTTCCAGTAGCTAGTTGTACCAACTAAGATTTAACATGTTTTACTTGCTGCAATTTACATTTCTCAACAGTTTGAGGGGAGACATAACTCAAATTAGAACCAGGGTCAATTAAAATGGTAACTAGATGGTTGGAAATCATACCTTCCATCTCCACCATTGAATCTTGGTGGTTAGATTGTCTATTATCCAAGGTTGCATAAATTTGTGGCATTCTCCTAGCCACATCATTGACTGTGGTATACTCCTGGATGTTGTAGACCCTCCTATTGTTCTACTTACTGTGTGAACAGTCCCTCAACAGATGTTCCTCTCCACAACCCCAACATTTCAAGGTTTATCTCTTTGTGTTATTAGTCTTACCTAGGGCTACTCCAAAGGGTTTATTACCACTCTGAGATGATAAATTTTGCTGATATACACTTTTAGTAGGAAGGCTCATCTTAGAACTTTTCCCAAGATTCTTAAATATTGAGGGTTTAAACCTATTCTTCTTGAATCCTAGATTAATCTTCTTCTTCCAGCCCTCATGAGGTTCTGTCTTATTCTTTAATTTCTCATAGAAATACCTTACCTTCCAGATAGTATCTTCTAAGGTATTGGGTTCATCAAATTCAATTATGTCCCGAAAGGACTGAGGCAGTCCACTAATAAATCGTTGCATCTTTACCTTTTCATCCTTTATGTAGGGCACATACCTTATCATCTCAAGAAATTTGTTGATATATTCTTCTATTGTGAGTTTCCCTAGTTTGAGTTCATAGAACTCCTTGGTCTTCCCATCAAAGTATTTTTCCGACAGATACTTCTTCTTGAAGTATTTCTCAAATTGTTTCTATGACAAGTCCTTTTGATGGATTCCTTTCACATTCCTAAGGTCATCCCACCAAATGGAGGCCTTTCCATTCAAGTTGAAAATGGCTATTCGAGATTTTAAGTTTTCAGAGTAGTCATGGAATCTGAAATACTTCTTCAAGCCAAGCAACCAAACTTCCGCTTGTTCCCCCTTCTTAATTTCTCCATCGAAAGTGGGTGGTTTGGATTTTTTAAATTCTTCAGGGTCATGGCTCTTGGAATGTTTCATATTCTTTCTTATCCTTTTTGAATGTGAACTAGTTTTTCTACTAGAAGACTCCTTGGAGTTTTCATTTTCCCCACCAGAGGATTCTTCTGTTGAGTGTCTCTTGGTTCCATGTTGGGCCTTCTTTGAGGTGCTCCTACTTGTGTGTCCACTTTCATGACCATGCTTTCGTATCTCAGGTGGACTTTGAGTTTTCTTAGTATGATGTCTTTCCACATTAATGGTTGTTGGTCCATGTTGCAACTTCCTTTGTGTATATAAGAAGCTTTGAAGTAGGATTGCGTTAATTTCAGTTTGCTTTTCCTGCTCTTTTATCAACCTTTCATTGTCAACCTTACAAATCTGTAATTCCTCCATGAGTCTTGTTACAGTTTTAGCCAAATATGGAGGGGTTTCCACCACACTCCTCTCATAAGATTCTTCCTCTCTATTGTGGGATCTATCCCCCAATTCATGGCGTGTCACTATCCTTCACGGTGTAGTTTTCCTCCTGCCCACTGACCGCTTGAGTGTTGATAAAACATTTTATGTTAGTTAATTATCTACTAGTTTATGAACAACAAATAGTTTAGATTTTTCAAAAAATATAACAATAACATAAAGTTTCATTCATGTTTTCATTAGTGGTTTAAATAAGTTTCTTATGAATGGGGTAATATGGGGTGTTACCCCTTAAAATTTCTCTTAATAATATTTTTATGCAACTCGTTCATGAGCCCAAGAAGGAAAAGTGTTGTTTCCTGCTTTGATACCAATTTGTAACACACCCGATCCCTAAGTACCCTTTTTAGGGATGGGGCATCAAAATTTTTCTCCTACTCAAATATCTCAGTTCCTCTTTTTCTCACCAAGGGATATCTAACAACTGCTACCCTACTCAAATCCAAACTATGGATTGGGAGTTACGCCCTTCCAAAGATATTTAGGCATTATTGGTCAAGGGACACATGGTGCCCACATGGGTTCGACTCGTTTGTACCATCCCAAATTTCCTTGAAGTCCCAAAGCTCCCTAGAGCTCCTACATTTATGGTGGAAAAACATCCACTATTAAATCCACTGATGAGACTCCCTAGAGCTCCCTAGAGCTCCCCGCTTAACGTACAAGTTTACGGGAAATTAGCGTTCGAAGCTTCGATGCTGAATGCCCCTTTTTCTTTCTACATGCATATCTTCCGGAGTCCCAAAACCCCGAACTCATGAAGGACCCCAAAATATTTCCATGTGGCTCCGACCTTCGACCCTTTTGTCTCGCCTAAGATACTACACCCCAAACCTCCAGAGTTTCGAAGCCCCGGACTCCCGAAGGGTCCACCCTTACAGGTGATGGTGCATTAAATGCAGAGGCAAGGACATGCAGGTCCCAAGTACTCCACCCATTATTAGGCCAAACAAGTATGTTCCAAGGGGGATAACACACGACAAGGCACAGATGACACATGTCCCCATCAATGGGTGACATGTGTCATGTTTCAATGATCACGTAGGGTTTACCAAAATCACGAATCAAGGTGACACATGGCACGTTGAACGTGGGTCCACATCACTCTGGATGATTTCAGCCTGCCATGTGACTCCGGACTGACAGCCTCCCAACACCCCTTAGATCTCACAGTCGATACGTGTCCACATATATTGATAGATCCACGGTCTCCATTACTTCGCGGTGTTCAAAGGATCTGCTGTGTAACTTCCTCTTTATTCTTGGAGTGGTCAACACTAGGTTGACCACGGTCTAGATCCAATGGCTAGGAACAATCACGCAATGTCCTTAGATATATGGATCTTTTCACTTCACGAGTTCGACATTTGGGGGTTTCACTCGCTTACCACCCCCTTTCTCCCGGAGTGGTCAACATCGAACTGAACGCAACGTAGATCCAACGACCAGGGAAGATATCGAAGTGTCCCCGGATCTATGGTTCTTGTTAATTCACAACTCCAACATTTGGGGGTTCTACCTACTTAACACTCCTTTTCTCCTGGAGTAGGACTTCACTAAAGTGCTATACACAAATCCTTTGACTGGTTGATCAGACAATTGGGAGGGTTTTTCAATGGACTCCCCAGATCCACGACTCACATTAATTCACAACTTCGTCATTCATGGGTTTTGGTGCTATGACACCTCTGTTCTCCCATAGTGGTCAACAATGGACTGACCTCAATGTATATCCAATGGTCAGGGAGGCTCCTGAATACCCTCTGATATATGGCTCACGTTACTTCACGACCGATAAGTGGGTCAGGGTTTAATGGTGGGACAAATTCCACGGTCTTGGTTAAGGGAATTTCCAGATGTCGGTCAACCTCACTGGTAACCACACCAGCATGTTTCCTTCGGTTGTTTTCAAAGGTTGTAAAGTCATCACATCCCAGAGCTCTGAACTCCCAGAGTTTCTAAGTTAGAAAATCTAACTCCTTTCAGACGTAGCGAAGGGTTCCAAGGTCCTGGTAATATGGATTCCCTGACAATCTTGGGGCTGCATGCTCAACACTTAGTCATGATTTGGTTAGAACCCTGGACATGAGCCCTCAGTCACACAGACGAATGGTTTGAAGGAGACACCCTCCCTCCACAGAGTTCAAATTTAGTTATCTTGCGAAGGTGAATTCGATGGGTTGACAGGACTAGAATATTCCCTCTAAATATACCCGAACTCTTGCATTACAAATTCATTCCCTGGGAAAAATTCCCTTAAGGATATTCCAATCAATATAGGGATTGGAAACCTATTCTTAGATCTCTTTACATATCCACATCTAACAGTTCTGCTGCTGCTAAGCAAAGGAAAATAGAAAACCATTCAAATGTATGGATTCACAGAAAAACAATAAGCATTTCTACCTTAATCATTCAATACAAATTTTAGTCATAGAAACGTACATTCAACCATCATTTCAATTCTAGTATACAGGTATAAGAATACTTATCAAGAAAACCAGATGGTGAAGCAACTGCTAAAAGGGGTTCCTATTTCCACCTAACCGTAGGAACAACCACTCCTGAACGAATTTACCACTGACCACCCCCTAGCTAGATCATGATGCTCTGAGAGAGATTATTCTTTCTTGTTCAGTGACAATCAGGGATGGAGGTTACTCTCCTCCTTCCATAGGAACTTGGAAAATGATTTCCTCTCTACCAAGAAAGGGGGCTTTCAATGAGTACTTCCATAGTCACCCGTCCTCTCTGTAGCCCTGTTTATCAACTTGGAATGAAAACACTTCCAATAGATTCTTTCACCCAAAACAAATTTGTTTCTCAGTTCTCCTCCGAACCAGAGAGCTGCAAGCGCTCTTCTCTTTCTTTGGAAGAATGGCCTCTCGACTCATCCTCTTCACAGATATCCTCTGCCCACAAATCCCCTTATTTTGTTGCCTTCCTTAGCAAGATTGCGTGGGTCCAAATTACTAGTTCGTGGTCAGGTCAAAAAGTCTTTCAAGTGGGTACTCTGCCCATCTCCTCATTAACTCTTGAGGAGGGCTTCCCAACTACCATCTTGACTGGTAATTCATTTCTGGGTCAGAGGACTATTCTGGGTCTAAGTAATTAAATCTAGTAAGGTACTGGTTTGGTGGGGGTCATATCAACCATTGATGGTTCCCCTCACCATCTCTCTCATAGAATCATGGTCTACCTTGGCAAACCCCTTTCAACAATTATGCAACACTATCCATTTAATTAATTAATAATATAAATACATACATTACCTTTTATAACAAAAAGGTTAATCAAATCTAACATTCACACATATTCAATCTGTCACAGTCTTTTGGCAAGTTATAGTTATATTTACAAGCTAGGGGAAACAAGGGTGTTACATGCATGGGAAACAATAAGATTTAATTATTTATATAATGAAAGTATTTATGCCTTATTTGTGAGTAAAGAAGAGACTATGGAGACTTAGGAACCATATAAATTCAACCCTTAAGAAATTGATGAATAAAATAATAATTTTAGAATCCAGTTACTATTCTTGTCTCTTCCATGTGTTGTAGCTTGGTTGGATGCCCTGTCTACCATGTGTCATCATATGATTAACTACCATATATTTCCATTCACAACTCGCCATGTGGAAAGGTTTCATAGGTTGATAAAATTGTCATGTCATCCATTGAGTGGTTTCCACATGGACTAACTTCATTGGTTGAATAAAACTTAGGATTAAAATTTAAGGGGAAAAGGAATGTAAGTGTGGGAGGAGAGAAGTCCTAAAGAGGGAAAGATAAGGTAGTGGAGAAGGAGGGAGATAGAGAATGGGGTGAGTCTTCTGAAGAGTAAGTTAGAGGTTGGGGTAATTCGTGGGTAGTGGAGTTAGGGGGTGGGAAAAATGTAGGTGGCGGAGGGATAAGGGTGACATAGGGTAAAGAAAGGGAGGGGAAAATGAGTGTGGCGGGCGGATGGAGAAGTGAGTGAGAAGTGAGGGATACAAGGATGATTGAGTCCACCATTGAGGGGAGGTAAGGGGTAAGTGTTAAGGAAATGTTTGGAGTGGGTAATGGAAAGGTGGGTGGATAAATAAGGAGGTAAGGCAATATGATAAAATCTTCATTGGTTGAATAAAAATTAGGATTCAAGTTTAATGGGAAAAGGAACGTAAGTGTGGGAGGAGAGAAGTGCTAAAGAGGGAGAGATAAGGCGATGGAGAAGGAGGGGGTAGAATAGAAGGAGGGAGATATAGAATGAGGTGAGTCTGCTGATGAGTAAGATAGAGGGTGGGGTAATTCATGGGTAGTGGAGTTAGGGGGTGAGAAAAATTTAGGTGGCAGAGGGATAAGGGTGATGTAGGAAAAGTTTGGAGTGGGTAAGGGAAAGGTGGGTGGAGAAATAAGGAGGTAAGGAAGTATGATAAACTATTTAAGTAATGTGGAGTGGTGGGCGGAGAAATGTATGGGTGTGGAGTGATATGGGGGTGAGGAGAGGTATGTCCATTGATGGGAAAAATTCATACTTAGATTATTTAAGGTGTATTCAAATATATATCATGGTTCCACAAGAAATTACATGGTGGTGTATTCCACCAAATTTACGTGGTTTATACCACAAGATTTTATGTGGTTCATTTCACAGACATTTACAAGAATTGTAAGAGGGTTATTTCCAAGATAATCAAATATGGTTCCAAGAAAATTGGTCTTTCTAAAAAATGAAGAAGCCCTCATTGGGAGTTTAAACGTAACCCTAGATATCTTGAGCATATAAACTCATATTTTGGATCCAAAAAATGTGTGGCGAAGCTGAGACTGAGGGATGCACAATGAACTTGATCTCATTAAATTTTTTTCTTCTTTTAATATCATTTTTTTTATTATTCCAGGAGTGGGAAAATATAGGTGACCAATTTTGGTCAACCCTCTCCCCCATTATCCGACTTCATGACCTTGATCTTATTTCCTGTTTGGTTCTCCACCCAAGTCCTGAACTCCTGAAATTGACTGAAGACCTCATCCTTGATATTGAGGTTTTCATAAAGAAGATCCATTTTTTCTTGGAAAATTCATCAATGAACGTTACATAGTATGATGCTCCCTACATTGATGCTACTAACATTGAACCACTCACATCTGAATGTAGAAGATCCAAGATCCCCTTGGACTTATTCTCATTCCTTGGAAAAGCAACCTTGGAATTCTTTCCAAGTGCACACCCTCTGCACTCCTTGTTTATCAAAATTGAACTCTGGAAGACCTGTAACAATCCCCCTCAGAATCGATAGTTCCCTATAGTGTAGGTGTCCCAACCTTCTATAACATAGCTCACACAGGTTCTCATTGTCGTTTACCAAAGCTTGAACATGCTTTCCCATAAACTTGTAAAAAGTTCCCTCTCTAACCCTAATGATCATTGTTGTATCCAGGCTATATTTCTATGGATGTATGAGTACCTACCCTCTCTGAAAAGTAACGAAAAAACCCCTATCCTCCATAGCTAAGACTAAGAGAAAGTTCTTCTTTAGTTATGGTACATAAAACACATCCTGGGCATCGAATGAACCTCTTAAATCAAGCTAGAACAACATTGTTCCCTCTTCCTTCATTGCATACTTGGAATGATCACCAAGCTCCACATGAATCCCCGAGTCCTTCTCCGTCAGAATGCTGAATAACTTCTATGCTTTTGTCATATGATGAGATGCACCACTGTCCAAGTACCACACATTGTTGATGGTTGTGCTAGTAGAAAGGCAATAAACTATTGAGAAGTCCTTCCCAAACTTCATTGTAAAATAATCTAGCTACATATCTATCGATGTTGTTGTCGGTGTCTTTCTTCTTTCCTTCTTCTTCTTTGAACACTAAGATGCATAATTTCCATTCTTATGACATGAGAAGCACTTGATTTTACGCAAGTCCTTCTTCTTCCCCTACTGTGATTTTACTCCATCATTGTTACCCTTCTTCCTAGAACCCTTTCCTTTTCCTTTCCTTGTCTTACTGACAAAAGCCAAGTTCTCATCACTACTTCCATGGTTCCTGCCTTTAGACTCCTCACGAGTCTCTTCCTGGATGCAATCATCCCAATTCCTTTTCCAATTAGGGCGTTTTTCTCGAGTGAAATCTCCTTTGATAAATGGTTCCCAAGACTTTGGAAAACCATTCAATGCTACATTAACGATATTTATGTCATCAAATTTCTCCCCTATAGATGTAAGCTGATCACTTACCCGAGTGATCCTCATGAAGTAGTTGGTAACATTGTTAGATATAGACATCTACACAAATCTGAGTTTATTTCTTAGGACCATCTTCCTATTCATCTTAGTGCTCTGGAATAATCCTACCAGGGCATCAAACATATCCTTGGCTGTCTTCTTCTCGGATAAGTGAGGAATTAGATGATCCTTCACTAAATCCATGATTTGCTGCTTAACTTTAATCTTCTTCTTCTTGTCAGCTACCAAACCTTGCATATTTTTTGGTGGAACAACTACTTTGTCCACTTTCTCCCAAAGGTCATATTCCTTCAAAGCCAAAGTAAATATTTATTTCCAAGATAGGAAGTTGGATGCTCCTTCCAATATGTCTTCAACTCTCAAACTTGCTACTGCCATCCCTTAGACCAAATAAACTACCCTGGAAATAATATGTTGTGGAAATTGTCCATGTATTGACTTCTACGATCCTATATGCATATGTCACCACTAAAACCCGCATATGTATGCAAATGTTCTTACTGCAAATTGTGTACAACTCCATATGACTGCAAACCCTAGTTTTGGATCAATACGACTATTTCCCTATAACCCAACCCTTGATTTCTGATTGTTGGTTATTGATCTCTTAAGACATCCTTGTAGATATGATGTATGATCTATTTCTAATTGTTGTGGATCTCATATCTGGCTTCCTCTCATAGCGAGTGCTCTGATACCATGTTGAAATCCCTAATCCTGTACCTAGGTATCTTGTTATCTAGTATTTTCCTTGTTGTAAATCAAATTATCAGTTCACAAAACAAAATGCACTTGCTGGAATAATCAACTCAAATAAATAGCAGAAGAAATAATAGAAACCAATTCTCATACACAATACGCAAAGATATTCTACCCATCAACTAAGATTATCATTCAAATAACTTCAAATCTTACAAGGGCTCCCTTATTAGGAAAATGGCCCGCAAAAAAATACATAAAACTTTAGACAACACTTGCAAACCCTAGCACTTCTGGTCTGTTTTACAATCCCAAACTTTCACGTTTCTTGATATGTATGCACCTTTCCTTAAGAAAACATGCATATAAGCACCTGTCTCCACTGAAACCCACGTACACACACAAAGAATGTACAACAAACTTTGTACGGTGTGACCTTATTGCTGTAGATCCAATCCACTGAAACCCACTTGCGGCTACCTCTGTTCTCTCTTCTCCTTGACCTGATCTCTAGATGGAAGTCCTTCTCCAACTATCTAAGATCTCCTTGAGCAAAATACCTTCTCTACTCTCTATGTCAAAACAACCAACCTTCCTTCTTTACCCTAGCATTGATTTTATAATCTTGAGTTATGACCTAACCCTTATCTCCAAAGTGATTGACGATTGAGATTACATCTCACCTCACTTGAGATCAATGGCTAAGATTTAATTCACTAATGCTCATAACTTTATCATTTCATTAATAACTTTCAGCCAATGACGAATTCCGACCAACATGACTTACAACACCCTTATCCAACACCATCCCACTGGAACATAAGACCTTTGCTTCCTTTTTTGACTCAGAGCGTAACAAATAATCATACTTGATAGACAACTTGGAAGTATGGGAAGAAGAGGAAGTCTCCGACTAACATTTATTGGGTATGTGTTATATTCATTAGAAAATTGATCCCATGTATTATACATTGAAATGGGAGCAAGCAGGGTCTGGGGGGTGCTTTGCACCCCTGTAACAACCCTACTTAATTAATTAAATATTTGTTTAATGGATATTAGTTTAATTAATTATTTAATTAATTTCATGATTAAATATTTGTTTAATGGATATTAGTTTAATTAATTAATTAATTAATTTCATGATTAAATATTTGTTTAATGAATTTTAGTTTAATAAATTATTAATTTTTATTTTGGAGACTTAGTGTATCGGTAGATGGACCTATTTATGGAAGGGGGGATAAGGTGGTTGAGGTTTAATGGGGGGATAAGGCGGTGAATAATGGGGGAAAGGAGGTTAAGGCAAGGGGAAACATGAGGAAAGGGGGTCTTCTTTTGTTTTGGGGTAATATTTTCATATGAGAGAAGGAGAAGGTGAAGAGAGGGAGTTTTTGAACTGGATCTATATTTCTGGATTACTGGCAGCTTGCTTGAGGAATTTCACAGGGGGCACCTGTTGTTGGAATTTTGGGCTCGGGGGCCAGGAAACTGTAAGGAATCCCGGGGATAGGGAGCCAAATAGGCTGTTCCTAGCTGGCTCAGAGGTTAGTTAGTTTTGGGCAGAGCTTCAGCTTGGGCAAAGTTTTAGAAGAACATCAGGTTGAGGTATATATGTTTTATTATCATCATTATTATGTTGTTGTTCATTATTAATATATTGTTCATAACAATTATGATGAATATGTGGTTTATTATCATGCTGCTCATAAATTTTAATTCTGCTGAACATGGTTATATGTTGAATAATGATCTGTAAAGAAGTTAGGATAACATTTCTCTATTTAAATTTATGTTTTTAAGGCTCTGTTTGGACATGCCTTACACATGGTATCAAAGCTCTAGTTTAAAATCTGGGGCCAAGGGCCTAGCTACCCACTTCCATCGCTAGCCTCTACAATTGTATTAGAAAACCTACAAAACCCCACCTCTCCCCGTTATTATATTTTATGAAAACAAACACAACTACTACTTTTTTTTTTCTTTCAAATGGTTGTGTAAGTGTCACAGGTGCAAATACATAAAAGTGTTTCAATCAAACAAACCTGTTTGGAACTCCATCAATTTATGAAGCTAAAAGAAATATTCGATCATCATTAACCTTTAGTAGGTCTGTAGAATAATTTATGTCTTATGAATACAAGAGACATAAGTCTCAGTCTCATAGTAGAAAAAACCCATTTAAACCTCAGTTTGATACGCATCTCCATAAGTTTTTAAGCTAAAAGTTGTATATCTTGAATTTGCAATGTGTCAATACACATATTGAGAATATAACGTGTCAATACGCATATAAAAAATAGATTTATATGGGTATAGGCATAGATAACCATTTCTTACATATAAATACAAGAGAAATGAAGTCACACAGTAGCACATACCCATTTAAAATTCAATTTATATGCATATCCCTATAGAGTTTTAACTTCAAATTTGTATTTCTGAAGTTTCATAATTTAATACTTTGCACTACACAATGTCTAAATATGTATATCAAATCTATATTTAAATGGATATAAACTTACCTAACTTTACAACAACAAAAAAAACAAAAAAACAAAACCTGCAAACCCTAACTGTGGGTAGAGAAGGGAACACACCTCTTTCTTACCATTGGCCACACCCTTCTAAACTGAAACAAGCCGACTTGGCTGTCAGGCTGCTAAATTGAAGCTTTTAAGTGACCTGATACACTAAATTGTCAAACCAGGGTTGGTAAACTTCGAGCTGATACACAGTATGTGCAGGCAAGCGTCTAGTCTTTATTTGAATGCTATCCTAAGAATAAAACACA
>ML831244.1:11472-28682 GCA_009831015.1 Picea engelmannii
AGATACCTTAGGTGACCCCTTTGAATGGTAAAGGGATGTTGATTATGTCAAAATGAGGTCAAAAAGGGTGGTACTGGCATATAGTTGGAGGTCTGTGGTATATAGTATAGGCAAAGAACATGGTCAAAACCGGGGGCCAACATTGGCCGTGTCAAAATTCCCCACACATTCTTGGGCCGTATCTCATTCTTGGGCATTAGTAGGCTATGGGTCATGGCTGCCATGGCAATAGCTGGTGTGAATCAAGTAATCAAATATAGCGACCTTAACACCAAAATTAGTCCCTCCAGTAATAACCAGATAGATGAAGTGAAAATGGCATGTCTATTGAGTTCTTGACTGTTTAGAAGGAAAGTGGGATGCAATTCTTGTGATTCATCCCACCTATTACGTTCACATGAAGCCTCCCCAATAATAACAACCAAGATTCGAGGAGTAAGATGTGACCTAACACAAGCCAGGCTCATAGCACAAACAATCTTACTAATATTCATAAATGGAGGACCACAGTAGTAGCATATCAATGAGAGTATCCTCCATGCAGCTCGAGCATGGAAATTCATGCCGACACTTGCATACATCACAAAAAAACCTTTGGTATTATGTGGCCTACAAACATCCCATCGCCCAAGCGTGAATCCCACAACCCAAATGCACAAGGTGCCCGAGACCAAGTGTAAAGCGATGCGGAGGGAGCCCACAATGGGTAACTAACTATGCACTACACATTCACATCCTAGCCCATAAAATCCACGCATCATACAAGACAAGAGCCAAGCCCACAGGCCTTTACGCTGGCACACTATACAATACACTATACAACACACAAGCACAATACACCAGCCCAACGCAATAGCCCGCAGACCCAACCTTGAGCTTGATTAGCACGCAAAACACATCACAAGTTAGTCTCAACACCAGGTCAAACACCAAGCAAGTGCACACAACGCCACAAGGGGCACAAAGAGTGCTTAATGCGTCACGAGGGAGGTGAATGAAGGATCCAAATAAGCCTTAGGTTAAAAATTGGTTCTATTCCTCCTCCGTGAGAATTGAAACCAAGACCTCTGATAAAACAACAACTTACACTCTGTGTGCTAGCCACCAAGCATAGGGGATAAGCGCCAAAGTCATCAAGGAAAGAGCCCACGTGACCTAGCTACCATAGCTCAGAGCCACATGGAGGAGGAGCCCAAGGGGTCAAGGTGGATTGCTCTACGCAACACTAAAGCACCAAGCCAAGAACTTGCAACACAACACAAAACGACTGGCCTGACAAATCCGAGAGAGAATATAAAAATAAAATAAAAGTGAAAACAAAAATAGATAGGGAAGTCATAAGAGACTTGGCGAGCTTGCTCAGGCTTTGAAAGCCCCTAGCCATGGCCACATGCCAAGGAGGCATGCAATCCATACCCCATCGCGCCTTTCAAAACAAAAATAACAAACGAAATGTAGATGTAATAAATAACTGAAGGGTGCAGGACGAAGAGGAACCCTCGGCCTGCAATTGCAGACGAAAAGGAACCCTCGGCCTGTAGTTGTAGAGGAAGAGGCAGTCGGGGAGGAATGCGAAATGATTGGGAGTAAGAGAGGGATTAGGGTTTTAGGCACTGAGAGCTTGGGGACACGTGGGCCTCATGCGAGGTCCCACGATACCAACCCCATTCGAATATCTTTAAATATTTGTAATAAAATTAAATAAGAATAATAAAAAAAGAAAGGCGCGAAGGCCTAGTTCCCACTCCATGCGACCTACATCCACAACACTAAGTCAACACAATACATAGGACCAACGCCCAAGAGTCTGCACCAAGTCATATGGGAGAGTAGCCCACGAGAGGCATAATATGCTCAACACGTAGTTTTAAATTTTATTTATAAGTTAAAATTAAAATTTAAGTTTTAAATTTTATTTAGGAGTAAATATAAAAGATGGTTTTTAATTTTATTATTTAATATAGTAAATTTTTAAATAAATTAATATAACATATAAGATTATATATATATATATATATATATATTAATTATTTAAAATATATAGATAGTTTTAAATATAAAAGATGGTTTTAATTTTATTATTTAATATTTATTTACTAAAGTTTTAAAATATATTTAATAATATAAAGATTATATATATGTTATATTAACTATTTATCTTTATATTAATTATTTAAAATATATTTAATAAGGAGGGCTCTACGACCTGGAAGGGTTAGACACCTAAAAAAGAAAGCCAGTTAGGGTAAGGGGTGAGGGTACCACAATGCTAGCGCACCTAGATAGGTAAGAAAAATAGAAGGATGCCTACCAAGATACCAAGATTATATGCTTTTGACCTCGACCTTTAGCTACTTACCCTAAACAAAGTAACATCTGTTTACAGATAAGTAAAAAAAAATTATGCCTAACCCCATGTTTTCAAGTATAAGTTGCGCAAATGTGAATTTCCTTAGACTCTTCCTTGACAAACATTTGGTTTGATGTAGATTCAATTATACAAGATGGTTAGGAGTCAAGGAAATCGAGGTAGAGGGGCATTGTTGCAAGGACCGCCAATGCTGCCACCACTATCGCTCGAAATAGCTCTCATTATGCGCTCTTTGGAGGCCATTAATGAGACTTTAAAGGGGCATCAACCAACATGGATTGAAGTGGAGCCCCCACCATCTGGAGAGGGTAACCCTGAAGCGTCAAGGGATTCAGGGGGAGGGCCTCCACTCAAGGACATCATTAGAGAAATGCAGAAGATCAAACTTCCTGATTTTTCCAGGGGTCGTGCCAGTGAACGAGCAGAGGCATGGTTGGAAGGAATGACATGATGTTTTGCCTTAAGAGACTATGCTTCCACATCAAAGACGAAAATAACAATCTTTCAGTTAAGGGACAATGCCTTGAACTGGTGGGGAAACCTGGAGAGGCAGTTGCACCTTACCCCTGACATCGTCTCTTGGGAAATTTTTAAGGAAAGGTTCTGAAGGAAATATCTACCAGCTTACTACGAGGAACAATAGGTGGGAGCATTTCATGCTCTAGTACATGGAAACAGGACAGTGGAAGAGTACGAGATCAGGTTCATGGAGTTGGTAAAATATGTTTTGTACATGGATAATGATCAATGACATGCATAACGCTTTTTATATGGGTTAAACCCTAAGATAAGGGCCATGGTACGGATGTGGAAACCCTATTCAGTAGAAGAAGCAGTTGAAAATGCACGTTATGCTAAGGAACACATGAGCTTAAACGAAGGTATGAGATCGACCTTTCCACATCATCCTGGATTCGTTGGGAAGGCCCCTAGGACCTTCTCCAGGGGAGGGAGCTCTAGGCCACCTCCTTATGGTAATAGAGTCACACCAAGGACAATCGGAATAATTATTTCAATGGCAGCGAGTGCAGCATCCCATTCATCACCAACAACGCAGGCCGATCCACGACCTTCTCAGGGAGCAGCTAGTAGGGGCAGGGGTTCCAAGGGAAGGAACTCATTTCAGAGATCATCATAGAGAAGTGTATAGGTTCCATCTCATGTTACATGTTGGGGATGTGGAGGACCCCATTACCAGCGTGATTTCCCAGAGTTGCAAGCAGGATTTGTGCATAGAGAAGGAAAGGCCCCGATGGGGAGAGAAAATGGAAGCCATCAGATTTATGCAGTAGTTAATAATTTCCAGGCAAAACATCAATCCATGGTGGTGGAGTCATCAAGTATGCTAAATCATATCAATGTTAAAATTTTGTTCGATTCTGGTGCTACAGATAGTTTCATTTCACCATCTGCATTAGAAAAGAGTGGGTTGGCAGCCTATGAGCACAATGACTTTAAACAAGTCGAGATGGCTTCGGGGGAAAAAAAGTTGTAGAACCTAGCGTTGATAATTGTCTTGTAGACCTGGGAGTGTGTACTACTAGGTTTAAGGTATACGTCACTGCTCTCGGTACGTATGACCTAATCATTGGAATGGATTGGTTAGAAGCCCATTGAGCTATGGTAGATTGTTTCGAAAAAAGGGTGCTTTGTGTTGACGATGAAGGAAGGCCAATAGAGATCCACGGTGTATGGAGAAAGGTGTCTCTACACTTTATCTCAACTATGAAGGTTAAGCGGTGCATGAGGAAAGGGTGTCGACTTTATGTAGTGGAAGAAATGAATGGAAGGAAATGACCTTCCTTGGATCAGTACCCAGTATTTTCAGAGTTTAAGGATGTTTTTCCGAACGAGTTTCCAGGGTTACCTCCTGAGAGGGAGCTTGATTTTACTATTGAGTTAAAACCTGGTGCATAACCAATTTCCAAGACTCCATATAGGATGACAACGCCATAACTTTGTGAGTTACAGATGTAGTTGAAAGAGCTACTCAACTTAGGGATAATAAGGCCCAGTATAATAATTTTTGTGAAGAAGAGGGATGGTTCCTTACGACTATGTATAGATTATAGGGACTTGAACCATGCTACAATGAAAAATAGGTACCCAATGCCACAGATAGATGATCTCTTTGATCATATGAAAGGAGCAACGATATTCTCAAAAATTGATTTGCTATCAGGGTATCACCAATTAAGGATTAAGGAAGGCGATATTCCTAAAACTGCCTTTCGAACTCGGTTTGGGAATTACGAGTTCGTTGTAGTACCTTTCGGATTGACCAACGTGCCAACAGTATTCATGAGCCTCATGAATGGTGTATTCCAGAAGTACTTAGACCGCTTTGTACAGGTCTTTCTAGATGACATCCTCATCTACTCCAAAAACGAAAGAGAACATGAGGAACACTTGTGAGTGGTGTTGTCCTGCCTTAGAGAGAACAAGTTGTATGGGAATTTGTCGAAGTGTTCCTTCTTCTAGAAAGAAATCCACTATTTAGGTCATATCATTTCTGGTGAAGGAATCTCTATGGACCCATAAAAGGTAAAGGCCATTATGGAATGGCCAGTGCTGAAAAATGCTCATGAGGTAAGAAGCTTCATGGGGCTAGCAGGTTATTATCAGAGATTTTTGGAAGGGTTCTCTAAAATAGTGAAACCCATCACCACTTTGCAGCGCAAGGGGGTCATGTATGAATGGAAAGAAGAATGTGATAGTGCATTCATCAATCTTAAGAGGTTACTAACTAGTGCACCAATTCTACAAGTGTCAGATATGGAAAAGGACTTCACAGTCCGCACGGATGCCTCGAAGCAAGGGTTGGGGGCCATGCTAATGCAGGATGGAGGAGTGATAGATTATGCATCAAGGAAGTTGAAGAAACACGAGGAGCTTTACGCTACTTATAATTTAGAGTTGGCAGCTGTAATGCTAGCTCTGAAACTTTCGAGGCACTATCTAGTGGGGTGAAACTTTGAGCTCAAAATGGACCATCAAAGTTTAAAACATCTCTTCACTCAAAGGGATATGAATTCCAGGCAAAGGTGATGGAGTGAGTTTATGAGTGAGTACGATTTTGGTATTTCTTACATCAAGGGAACAAAAAATGTGGTCGCAGATGCCTTGAGTAGGAGACCACATGTCTTCTCCTTGGTACCCTTAAAAGTCAATCTGAGGGAACGTATGTTGACGCAACTCCTTGGAGATAATTGGTATTTAAAGGTTACTTCAAACCTCCAGAGTGGGAGGCAATTAGATCCAAAGTATGATGGATATAGCCTAGAATCAGATGGACTATTAAGATATCGAGGAAGGATGTACATCCCCGAAGGTGGGGATATTCGAAGCATCATATTGAAGGAAGCCCATAGAGCACTTTATTGTGCGCATCCGACTGTGAAGAAAATGTATGCAGAGATGAGGAAGCTCTTCTTCTGGGAAGGCATGAAGCACGATGTAGTCCATTTCGTCACCAAGCGCCTAGAGTGTCAACAAGTGAAAGCTGACCACCATCATCCGACAGGTCTCCTACAACCACATGATGTTCCTATGTCCAAGTGGGAAGTCATTTCTATGGATTTTGTTGTGGGGTTTCCGCTCACATCTCATAGACACAATGTCATCCTTGTGATAGTTTATAAGTTGACCAAGAGTGCTCATTTTATTCCAGTTAGAGACACTTACGATGTCACTGATGTGGCACAGGTGTTTGTAAGTGAGGTCATCCGTTTGCACGTGATACCCAAGAATATAATTTTAGATAGGGACTCCAGATTCCCTTCTAGGCTTTGGACAAGTTTGCAGTCAACTTTGGGGACTCAGTTGAAATTAATCATAGCTTGTCATCCTGAAACAGATGGGCAAACTGAGAGAGTAAATCAGGTTATGGAAGACATGCTTAGGATGTATGTCGTGGATAATCAAACCCATTGGGAGAAGTACCTACCTTTGGTAGAGTTTGCATACAATAACAGTTTTCATAGCTCCATCCGAATGCCACCCTACAAAGCTCTATATGGAAGGCCATGCAGAACATCGTTGAGTTGGGAAAGATTAGAAGATTGAGTAACAGTTGGGGATAGAATTGATTCAATATATGGAGGAACAAGTGATTAATATTATCCAGAGACTAAAGGAAGCACATGATAGACAGAAAAGTTATGCGGATGCACACATGACTGACCGAAGTTATAAAGTGGGAGATCAGGTTTTCATTCGTATCAGGCTTAATAAGAGTACCATTCGGTTAAGGAAGGGGACAAAGTTGTCACCTGAATTTATAGGACCATTCAAAATCCAAGAGAAAATTGGACTCATTGCCTATCGTCTCGTACTGCCACCCCACTTGCATAAAACTCATAATATTTTTCATGTATCTATTCTACGTCATTATGTTGTTGATGAATCACATAAACTAAATTGGAAGGAATTGCAGGTATCAGACGTGGGAACCCTCACGGTAGAACCGTTACACATATTGGACCGTAGAGTCTGACAGCTCATGAACCATCTGGTAGACTAAGTTAAGGTCCAGTGGGACAAGTATAGTCCATGATCTACTACTTGGGAGGATGTCGAGACATTACAACGAGATTATCCCTCACTTTTTTGACCACCTAGAGAATATGTTTCTCGAAGGTTGGGTGTATGTAACACCACCTTTTGACTTAGGCAACTAGGATTACCTAAGGCCTAATCACCTTTATTTTCTATTCATAGTGAAACTATTAATGATACACTTGAACTTTTAAGACGTAGGAACCTTTATGAATGTTTAAATGTTATTTGAATGATGATGGATATGATGCGATCTATTATGAGAATGTAAATTCTATGAATGTTTAAATGTTATTTGAATGATGATGGATATGATGTGATCTATTATGTGAATGTAAATTCTATGAATGTTTAAATATTATTTGAGTGATGATGGATATGATGCGATCAATTATGAGAATGTAAATTCTATGAATGTTTAAATGTTATTTGAATGATGATGGATATGATGCGATCTATTATGTAAATAAAAATTCTATGAACGAGTAACGTCAATTGAATTATGGGGATATTATGAGATCTATTTCTAACTTGAAAACTTTGATATTAAAGTTGTTGGTACGTGGATACCAAATTGAGATTATGGTTGTATGCAATTACACGATGATAATGCATAGATATGTATGAGTTTGTGTTATAGACTAATTTGCAGGTCAATGGGCTATAAAATAGCCAAGGGATAATGGTAATAAAAGTGGATGTCATGACCACCCACCGAGAAACAATATGGTATGAATCTTTGTATGTGAAATTATATTGGTACAAATGCACTGTTATGATATATGGACCAGTGCAAGTTTTTAGGTGGTGAGACTGCCCAAAAACTGAATAAACAATGACAAAATTCCCAACAACAGGGTGCCACTGTATATTCCATTGTAGGGTGTGGACCCTAGTCCTATTAAGAGGGGTGGAGGCATTTCCCACTGTGTATCCTTTGAAACCTGGAGTCATGGAAGGACGGTGTTAGCTCATGCTCCCTTAGACGTGTGATAATGACTGTTCGTTGCCTGCTGGGGAAGCTTGGTCAAGACAACAACACTTCCGCTTACGGGTTCTATTTGGAGTTAGGTCAATATAGTTGACTCTCCAAGATATTCCAACATAGGAAGGATAGGAATGGAAGATGGAAGTAAGTTAGGGAGGAAGGATGAATATAAATAGTTGAGAGTGTATGGAGATTTGCCTTATGGTGGAATTGATTGTTTTTCCTTTTGAAAAGAAAATGTGTATATATGTATATTCATAATTACTTAACTAAACTACAATTGTATAAATAACATTGTTGATCTAGATTATTGTAATTAAGGGATTTCACAAACATTTGATTGGTTTATTATCTTTTATAAAATGAATAGTCTTGTTGATTGGATTGGATGCATACAAAAATTACTATAGAGGTGATAGTTATTGTTATTAGTACATGCACGAGACTTGTATGTACTAGCTACACATGCATTTCTTGCACATGTACACTAGTATGTATGAGTTTTCTTGGCTTAGTTACTGATAATGTTGTTTATTGGATATGAATGTGTGAACCATGTGTCTTTTCCCTTGTATCATAAAATACTTTAACTTCGGGACGAAGTTTTCTGAAGGGTGGGTGTATGTAATAACCCTACTTAATTAATTAAATATTTGTTTAATGAATATTAGTTTAATTAATTAATTAATTAATTTCATGATTAATTTTTTTTTAATGAAAATTAGTTTAATTAATTTCATGATTAAATATTTGTTTAATGAATTATTAATTTTTATTTTGGAGACTTAGTGTATTGGTAGATGGACCTATTTATGGAAGGGGGGATAAGGTGGTTGAGGTTTAATGGGGGGATAAGGCGGTGAATAATGGGGGAAAGGAGGATAAGGCAAGGGGAAACATGGGGAAAGGGGGTATTGTTTTGTTTTGGGGTAATATTTTCATATGAGAGAAGGAGAAGGTGAAGAGAGGGAGTTTTTGGACTGGATCTGTATTTCTGGATTACTGCCAGCTTGCTTGAGGAGCTTGCTTGAGGACTTTCATAGGGGGCACCTGTTGCTAAGAATTTTGGGCTCGGGGGCCAGGAAACCATAAGGAATCCTAGGGCTATGGAGCCAGATAGGCTGTTCCTAGATGGATGGGAGGTTAGTCAGTTTTGGGCAGAGCTTTAGCTTGGGCAGAGTTTCAGAACAACATCAGGTTGAGGTATATATGTTTTATTATCATCATTATTATGTTGTTGTTCATTATTTATATATTGTTCATAACAATTATGCTGAATATGTGGTTTATTATCATGTTGCTGATAAATTTTAATTCTGTTGAACATCCTTATATGTTGAATAATGAACTGTAAAGAAGTTAGCATAGCATTTCTCTATTTAAATTTATGTTTTTAAGGCTCTTTTTGGATAGGCATTACAACCCTCGAGTCGGGAGGGTTGCAAGGGTTCAGGGGTGAGAGCCACTGACAATTTTTTTTTGTCTATTTTTGGCAGTTTTCTATGTCCGTTTTTGGTAGTTTTTCGACACATATTTTTTTTCCGATGGTTTTCTAATTTCGATTAAGGAATCAAGGTTGTTGACTAATTCGGGTCAATGGATTATGGGTTTGGATGTTGCGGGATCCTATATGTATATATTATTGTAAACAATGAACATGATGAATAGAAGATTAGATTTGCGTCTCTAAACATGTTGCTGGTTTTCCCGGTTTGGCTTTCTAGGGTAAAAATATCTGTGTAATGTGTGTGTGTGTGCCATTGTATCTTTTCTGTTTTATTAAGAATTTGTTTTCAATAATTAATTGTACAAGGTTAAAATCTACAACATTCAAAACCCTCCATTGAATTTAAAGGGAGTGAACCAGAGGGAGAGGATTGAAAAGACCCCAATTGACGAGAAACATTTTGAATATTCAAATTATAAAGAGGTACTTTCACGCCCTCTAGGATTGGGACATGGGGGGAGGAAGTATTAGAAAAATAGATCAAAGGAACTCCATAAACTTTAATCTTTTGATTGTCAGAGGGTGTTCGAGAATAAAATCAATTAGCTTGAGAGAATGACTTACCAGGAGAGAGTCTCGTACGAGCCTTCTTGGGAGAAGTGATAGGAGAGGCCCATCCCGCTTTCCTTCCCTTAGAACCATAACATTCGGCCGAGGAAAAATCCTTCTCGACTTCACTTTCCTCTGTTGAATTTTTCCTTTTCTAGATTTTTTGAAAGGGAGGGAAATGGGACGACAATCTTTGACACTCCACCTGTAAATGACCAACTTGATGACACCTACCAATAATAAATTTTTTGCGCCCAATTGAATCCTCCCCATACCAAATCAATCTCATCCAACAACCCATCTTTTAGGTCCATTTATATTTGCACCCATGCTCATTTCCTACTTGTCTTCTTCACCAATATAGGCTCACAATTGAGAAACTTGCCTATCTTATTACCAATGGAGACCAAGACCGACTCTTCCCAAAAGACCAAAGCAAGGTTTGGAAGAATTTCACATATTTTTACTAGTGATTGGGATTTGTGGGTAGAGTTGAAGGATATCATCCATTCCTTCAAGACCAAACTACAAGGCCCCCATCCCAAAACTCTACTGAAGACCTCCTCCAAATCCTCCTTCCTCCTAAACTTGAAACTTATCCAACCCCTGGCTAAAGTGTGAAATTATGGATAATAGCCAAGAAGACCAACCCATTTCTCATCTAGCCAAATTTTCAAAGCCGAAGGGGAGACATTCTTAACACATAAGTGACCCACAACCGTTCACCCAAGTAGATTGGGGATGGCCCCAATCTCCATATCCGCACCCACCACCATTCTCTAATATTCTCTCTCAACCTTCCAACACCTTGTCTTTATAACCCTCTGCACTGTTGATGGTGAAGGATGTGAACCATAATTGGACTAGAACCTTCTCCCTTGCTAACGAGTTTTGACGACTCACTGGATGCATGCAAGGGTGGCGAAGACTTGCTTCTATTTCCACCCTTTGATGCGAAAAATGATTTGGGAATGAACATCCCACTTTTCATTAACAAACCTTGGATCCTCCCCCCGTCCTGCATTGAATGGCCAAATTCCCTCAATATCTCTGCCTTAGGAGATCAATTTCCAATCCCATCCAACGATTCCAGATCCACCAAGTTCACAACTTGTTTTAACCTTTGGGTACGAATAAACACTTCATCCATGGGGAAAACATTCTTCTTATCCCTTTCATCCTCGGTAAAATCCAAATCGATGTCATCCATCTTTCGGATCCTTGAACAATATGCCACTAGAATAACTCTTGAGAGGTCTGCCGCCACATCTAACCATTTTTCATCCCCATTCTAAATTTAGACCTCCTCTAACTGCTTAGCATAGATAACAACTCCCCATTCTACTACCAAAGACATGGTTTGATGCCAAATCCCCTAGCTCGACCTCCAAAGAATCCTAGGCTTACAGATTGCCATTAAACCACCACACATACCTGGAATTCGTCACCCATTTGTCCCTTGATCTCTGCTAAGGTTTTTCCCCTTCTCTCTTTCTTTACTTATGCTAAAGACTGTGAAGTTTTTGATGTTCTTTGTTATAGATCGATTGAACATGGTTAGATTTTTTTGTTTTGTAAATGGATGATTATGGATAAAAACCAAACCTCTTCTTTTCTAAATTTTTACACAAACATTTTTTTGTACCTAGCTGGAGACTACTAGATCATTCTTGTAATAAGATAGCTAATTATGCCACTTGGAATGCTCATTAACATTTAATTTTGTAATTTTTTTAAATATAAAAAAATTACTTGACTTTTTTAATTGGAAACAAATTGAGTTTTATACATCCTTCCTAGTATGAGGGATATGTGTTTTTTCTTAATTGCTTAATATGGAGTTGACATACAACATTTAAAAATTTATTAATAACGGAAAAAAATTCATTGTCAACCATAAATAAAATATTTCTATATATATATTAAAAATACAATTTTTTCTTATGGTTGAAACATTTCAATGATGTGTTGTTCACTATGAGGGAGATGTGTAACTCCTTCCATGCTCAACATGGATTTGAAACATGGTGCGTGATACATACAGAAGATATAAAGACCAATGTAGATCCATCTTAATTCTATACCTATCGTGCATGGAGAGGGATCAAGTCCTTTGATGTGTTTTTATTTTTATTTTTTATTATTATTAAATTGAAAAAACTTCAGGAGAGTTTTCACCTCGAGGGATTTTATCTCTTTTGGCACATCATAGATCCAGAGCTAAGATGGGTTTACACTGGTATATAACCAACATTAATTAGTAAATAAAGGAGAAGACATAATGGATACACAATTTTTTCTTTAAAAATGGAATTATAGCATAACATTATTATTTGTTGGACACACCTACCACACTTAGAGGGGAGGTGAATGAGTGTGGGGCTCTTTTTCAAAACTTCCCTCTTACACAAAAATCATTAGTTAGCATTCAACAATTTACTCATTAATCATTGCTGTCATTTATAACCAGTTAGATGTGAACACATATCAACAACATATATCAACGATATATCATCAACAAGTCATCACCACAAGGAACACAAACAACACAAGATGTATGTACAATTTTGTTTTTATTACGGACTACAATCCTTGTGGTTTTTCAGGAACAACTGAATAGAGTACAACTCTACAAGAGCACCAACTCTATAGTGCAAGACTTAGCTTACACACTTAGCACCAATTGAGATGAGGCAACAATCCACAACAAATATCAATCTACAACAGGTACGTGACTTATCAGTAGTGCAGCCCGTGTGTGTGTGTGCCCTGGCTCACTACAGCCCGCGTATGTATGCGGCCAGCGTATACAAAATCATGCATATACCTTCTGAGCTATTTAGGGTTTATCCTTCAAGATCAACTCAGATCCTCTGCAACCAATTTATCATTCTCTTTTGTCTCTCACTGTCCAAACTGACCACCAGCCAGTCACAACACATCCAAGCTCTCCCATGGCTTACTCATGCTCCACAACCAATTAATATGAATATTACTCAATCATGCATAAATAATCAACATACTATAGCCTCATATCAATACTGAATAATAAGAGTGTTTCTCACTCCATCAACTAACATAAACCACATCATGGAAACCATACCAAGAATTCCCTAAGCATTCAAGAAATGGTATCCATCGAGACAATAATGAAACCATACCAGTGTCTCAGTGACAAATCTGAGCCCATAGAACTTATTTCAGTCTTCAACTGCCAACCATCAGTTTAAACACAAATCTCCATGATTTTATCCATTGTACACGCCCTGCCCTCATACAACCCACGTATGTACGTGCCCTAGCCCATTACAACCTGCGTACAACTCATAAATTAGGGTTTCTGAAGCTTCGAGACTTTTGCCGTCAAGAGATCCGATATTGCCGAAACTTTGATGTGTCCATGAGATCCTCCTCACTCTCTCTTTCTCAGAATAAATCTTCAATCATGCTCAAGATATCTTCACCAAAGATGCTCTCACACGAAGCTCTCCATCAATACTCCAAAAGATATTCTCACAAGAAGCTCTCCATTGATCCACAAAAAAGGGATGATATGCAAGATTCTGTAGCTATCTTATTTATACTTTCATCCTCTAGGTCACTTAACCCATTTCTAGGCCACTTAACCCATTTCTAGGTTACTTAATCTATTTTCCTTATTTTAGGGTTAACTACTTTCCATAAATGGAAAGTTCTCCAATACTTTATCATTTAAATATTCCTTCTTGATTTTGTCACCTTACTTTATCATTTCTTGATTTTGTCACTTCTCTTTATTATTTAAATAATCCACCTTGACTTTGTCACTTTACTTTATCATTTAAATAATGATTTCTTCTTTTAAAGCACTTTGACTTCTTTGACCTTGTGGGTTTCAAGCCAACATGTGAGGGTCCTCCCACTTTGTAAGGCCATAACTCTCAAACCGTGAGGAATTATGTGACATTCCACATACCACCGAAAATGGCATGACAAGTACTATCTTCCATCTAGGATAGTTTCACCAACAACTTCATTGATCTTCATCTCATTAATCCACATACAAGCATGGGTCCTCCAACCATTCTTCTAGGATAACTCAATCCACAAAGCGTCTTCCCGTGAGGGCTTTCACCATAAGGGGACTACTTTGGAGTTCATCCATTTGTGCACCTTATCAATCATGATAAGACAATAATGAGTCATCTATACATTTTTCCAACAATGCATCATATACCAATGAAACCACATCGATCCGTCTTCATCATGTATCAATGAAAACTCATTGATCTTCATCATATCGATGATAACTCATTGATCCATATTCATCTATGCATTCTCATCAAGAACAATACATATTACATTACATCAATCATCAATCAATCAATATTTTGACATCAATCAATCAAACCATTGGCATCAATGAAAACATGATCCAACAATCTCCCCTTTGGCATTGATGGCAATACCAACATTGATGTCAACACCAATTGCCAATTATTGATGTCAACATGTAGATAAGGCATGCTCTAATAGTCAATGTGACTATCTCTCCCAAATATGACTATCTCTTCCAATCAATAATCATCAATCACATCAATGTGATTATCTCTCCCCCTTTGACATCAATGGAAAAGGGCCATTCTCCTCTTGGGGTTGCTCCCCATGCTTGAACTTTCCTTGGGGCTGCTCCCCCTGTCTGAGTTCCTTTGATCTTTTTCTGAATAATCTCTCCCCTTTTGAACAAGGGATATCACTCTGATGTAATGCTAAAGATACATCGAACATACTCCACCTGTGACCATTGATCCCCTTGGAATTATGCTTATGTGCTCTTTCTTCAAATATAGGGCTCTTTTCTAGGTATTCACCTGATAAATATCTCTTCCTAGAATCATAGGAAGAAGAATGACTCCCCCAATGGGTATGTATCCCCTATATTTTATGCAAGATGAACATTATGCTACCATTTAATGATCCTTGGACCTGTTCATGCATCAAACTCATTCCATACCAAGCATCATGAAGCAAAAGATGTGTCAATAATGAAATAAAGAATCATGAGCAAAATATCAACCAAGTACATCCTGTACAAAAATGTGTGCTCATCATGCACAACACCTATGCACATCAACATCATGCAATGTGCCAAAAGATATCATCCATGGAATCTATCAATCATATGCCTCTATCAACATGCCAACATGTTCATCTACCACTATGCCAACCATGTGCATCCACCAATATTCCAACCATGTGCATCTACCAATATGCCAACCATGTGCATCTACCAACATGCCAATCAATGTATCATATCACTCATGATATGTTTCCATCATGAACCAAGTATCATAAACAAATACCAGTTGTTGTTCTAATCAAGCAATACCAATGGTGTAGTATCATCAAGCATATGACATATATGAGTGTACCAAAACATGTACACGACCATGCATCAATACCACAAAATGATGAATCCCATACATGTATACCAAATCCTCCATGAAGCATGTGCCAATAAACCTGCTAGTAGGTGCCTCTACCAGTGTACTAGAAATGTACCAATCATGCATCAACTATAGATCATCAATGATGTACAACATGATCATCTCATCAACTCACCAACCACATGTCCCAATGTGTAGCCCATATGCCAAATGCATCAAGCTTTCCAACAAGTAAGCTTTCTGTTAGCACTAGAAGTCACTCCTGGATTGTAGTAGGAGTAAGCCTGATACCCATCAATGTTATATGTCATAATTTGTTTATAAACGGTGATCAAAAGAGAACAGACTTGGAATAGTATCGTTTGAACTCAAGATCCTGGACCGGGCTATGCATGAACAAGTGAGGTCTTAGTTTAACTTCAGGCAGTAAGCTATAATAAGGGTGAGTAGGAAGAAGACTTCGGTGAGAAAATGTAAAGGTCTGCTATGAGCATCAAGCTTCCAACAACCCAAAGAGGAAGAAATTAAACACAATAACTTCTTCTATTCAAATTACAAGAACACTAAAAGAAATCGTAACAATGTTACAATTAAACATCTATCATAACACAATCACAATGATTCATGTGAATCAGTCAATCATGAACTCTTTCAGTATTAGATGGAAACAAGATGGAGTAAGGAAGCTGTCTATCATTAAACAAGAAGTCTCACAGACATATACATAACCAGGGAAACTAGTGATTCATCCAAACATTACCATAGGGAGCTTAGCTCTACCATCGATACCAACAAAAATGGCAAAAATGCCTCTAAATACTTGGAGTTGGCTCAGCTACTGAAGACACGATATTTTCTGCATTCATGGCTTTGCGTTGGTAATATTCCCCATCAGGATGCACATGCAGACGTCGGGCATACTACCCATTCAATCGGTTGTCAGACGCGATCTTTGTCAGGATGGATTGACAGTTTGCCTTTGCATTTTTCCCTTCTCGACCTTCTATTTATGGAAGGAGACATGTTCAACCACCGTCAACCACCTTAATAACTACTTTCTTGGGATTAGGTATGGCCCGGTCAATTCTGTGCTTGGAAAACGTGGTTGCCCTTCCTTGTATGCTGCTTCTTCGCTGGACTGCTACGAGGGGGATCGACCTGCAAACATGGATGAGGATCCGACGGGGAAGGCGATGACACCAACAATGTGGAGGCAAGACGAGGGGTGCTGAGGTGGAAGCACTAGGTGGCGGAGAATCAGGGGCTATGACACCAGACGAGGAGTTCGACAAGAAAAATGTATAGGAAATGGGTGGAAGTGACATGGAGCACGGGGGCATGGGTGTCGGGAAATAAGAAGGATGAAGGGAATGGGGGCATGACACCTAGGATAGTGGAGGAAAAGTGTGCGGTGGTGAAGGGTAGTAGGGATATGGGAGATGTGACAGGGGGATAGGGGAGGCAGAGCGGGAGGCACTTCTCACAAGGGGCGAAGGTGGTAAGTGATTGAGGGGGACCCACATGGAGCCAACCATATTGGACCCCCCCCCTTCATTAAAGGCATAATGGCAAGGGGGGTCTGGAATTGGACCTCAGCCACAGATCTGGGCACTTTAATCCTAGTCGTTCAGACTTGCTCGACACCATATCAGACCCCCCCCATAATTAAATGAAAAACGGTAAGGGGGGTCCAAAATTGGACCTCATCCGTAGATCTGGGTGTGTGAACCACGACCGCCCAGATCCATGCATCTTTTAAATCAAATGCGTCTGCTCGTAAAATTAGGAAAAGTGGGTTTTCAACCCACTTTT
>ML831244.1:49816-66258 GCA_009831015.1 Picea engelmannii
TATATATATATATATATATATATATATATATATATATATATATATATATATATATATATATTAAAGTCACAATCAAGCTAGACACTAAATTGATGTATGTGATTCTCTTATTTGTGGGACAAGGGATCCCTTTCACACAACTATTTGACTGCTAAAGTCTTTGGAGGTGTACATACCCTACCCCCCTCTAGATTTGAACTTGTGACCTCCAAGGAGGAAACACATAGTTAAGGGTGCATCATGCAAATTTTCACAATTAGTTATAATTGTGATCAACATTTTGAATTGTATTGGAATTTAAAAACATTTTAATGTTTTGAGTGGACACTCCACTCATAAATTTCTTTTGATCTTTTGATGATAAGTAGAATGTAAACACATAGTTAAGGGTGCATCATGCAAATTTTCACAATTAGTTATAATTGATATCAACTTTTTGAATTGTATTGGAATTTAAAAACATTTTAATGTTTTGAGTGGACACTCCACTCATAAATTTCTTTTGATCTTTTGTTGATAAGTAGAACGTCCTTTCAAAACGTTGAAATATTCTTAAACACATACCCATAAATTTCTTGTGATCTCTTAATGATAAATTGAATGTCCATTCAAAACTTTGAAACATTTTTAAATACCAACATTTATATCTAAAAAGTTTAGCACAATCTCTTAACATATTAAAATTATAACGACTCTTACTCTTTTTATTATAACTATATTTATTAAACAATTTTTTTAATTAAAAAAAAAATATCATTATTACCATTAAAATCCATCTTAAAAAATATTAAATAGTAAAAGACATTTATTAAAACCATCATGAACCACACAATTGTCACAAGGTTGTCAAAATGATAAGACAAACATATCAATATCCATCCTCTTTGTAGAACACAAAGTGATAAAATTGTAAGATATATATATCAAAGTCTATCCTCTTAGTGGACCACAAAGTGATTACATGGTAAGTCATATAGATTCTAAAGGAGAAGTTTAAAAGTTATAAGATTTGGACTTTTTTCAACAATGATTACTCTAATTTTGGTATAAAAGAATTGTTAGAATTGCAAATTAATTGTCACAAGGTTGTCAAAATGATAAGACAAACATATCAAAATCCATCCTCTTTGTAGACCACAAAGTGATAAAATTGTAAGATATATATATAAAAGTCTATTGTCTTATTGGACTACAAAGTGATTACATGGTAAGTCATATAGATTCTAAAGGAGAATTTTAAAAGTTATAAGATTTGGACTTTTTTAAACAATGATTACTCCAATTTTGGTATAAAAGAATTATTGGAAAAAATATTATACATGTTGGACACATAATTCTTGGGATTGTGTTATTGTAACATTATTGTAAAGAAGAAGAGTCATAGGTGATAGGAAGAGTCACCCGTTAGGGGAGACCAACAATGAATTACAATGTATTTATGAACCTCTCATGTTAATTCAAAACATATGTGTGGAGTTACAAGTTCTGCTAATATCTGGCCTGATAGTGGTATCAGAGTTGGGATAGCTCCATGATTTGACTCCTTGGCGTTTCCTTTCCTCTTGCGAACATAAAATGACTCCTCTTTGTTTGTCAATCCTTATGCATTCTCTAGTCGATCCTCCATCCCTATGTCAATCAGTATGTGTGTCATTTATGCATTCCATTTATTCCTCGCCCTTGATCCATAATGCATAAATATATTCACTTATCTTATAAACCCTAATTATGCTTCTCATACCACATAACGTTCCAAGTCTACACCCTCAATTTTGAAGCTTTCCTCCTCTGTGTATACCACATTTCATGATGTGTTCCAAGTCTACATTCCAATATTGTTGATTGTTGAATTCCGAACGAGTAGAGAAGATACTTCGCGTGGAAACCACAAGTAGCAAGTCTATATGCCACCCTCGACTGCTTATGCTTGCACCCTCGACTGTTTACTCCCATCTTCCTTCCATGCTCATTGTTGAGTTGTGAAAAAGGTACAAATATCCTCCTTATTTCTATGGTTCGTGATGAAATATTGATTGACTTTTTTTGTTAATTAGGAATAATTAGGATAGAAAATGATTAAAATGTCTTCTAGACATATTATTGAGTAATGTTAGATAAATTCTAATATTCGGTTGGAATTGTTTGATTTTAGCGCAGGAATGGATAAATATTGTCAAACCCAAGATAGTTAAGGAGATTTTAAAGATACGAAGACGGTTGAAGGTTGAAGACATGAGGCACAAAGCAGTTTGGAGGAAGATTGATTCCATATTTTGTAAACCTTATAAATAGTAAAAGCAATCTTGAGGATCTCTTGATCCTCAAGAATGATTAATTTACCCATATCATTGTAATATATAGAGGGTAATGAATGAGAGAAGGAGAAGAATTATTTCTAAACCTTCAGAACTTGGAATTACTCTGCGCAAGCAGTTTTTGTAAATATTGTACCAGTTATGGAATTAATAGAAGCTTTGAGCATTTTCGTCATTTTTGCATACTGAGTTTCTAGCGGCAGTGCTTCTGAGGACCAAGGGCCCAGTCTAAAGGAGTTATTGTCTCAATCTGCAATTGTATCAAATTTATTTATGTTCTGTGAATTAAATCTCTTTTGCAATAGTTAAGATAAATGCATGAGTGTGTTAATGATTTTATGTTGTTTTCTTACAAAAGATAAGCGTTTCAATTGAATGTTATCGGTTGTTGTTCCAGTTTCCATTATTGTAGTTTATTGCTTGACAGTTCCTCTCATTATCATACACACTGTTCCTTTCGCTTGAATTAGCATTTGTTGTTCCTTTCGCTTAAATTAGCATTTGTTGTTCATTTCGCTTAAATTAGTAACTGATGTTCCTTTTGGTTAAATTAGTATTTGTTGTTCCTTTCTATTAGATTACAATTATTGTTCCTTTCGGTTAAGTACAATCGTTGTTCCTTTTCATAGATATAGTAATTCGCTACTTCTTTTCAATAGGTTAAATGATCGCCGATGGATCAATTTATCAAGATTTTCATAAATTCAATTACTATGTCTTAATTAGATCAATTCAACAATTCAATTAATGCCTTTAAATTCACAACATGTTGTAGATCAGATTTAAATTCTGTTAAGATCTTAGTTTCATAGTTTTAACGAATGTGTGAGGAACTTGATTGTTGATAAACTCAGATTTACTTTAACTACACGATTTTAGCCTCTACAACTATCTGCATAAACTTTGCTGACATTATTGAGATAAAAAGACGAATCCTCGGGTTGATAAATTAATGTTACCTAAGGATGTTTTTATGACATCTTTAGAGCCCAATATTTTGGCACCGTTTCCAGGGAGAGTGTCAAAGATAACATAGGTTGCATCTCTGGAGGATGAGGTATTGAAGACGGAAGGTAAGAACCTACACAAGAAACAAGTAAAATGCTTGTGCCAATGCGTACCTCTAGCTGATGTATAGAGGCCACTTAGGTACTTAGAATTTTGTGTGAAGTGTGCATGACTAAGAAGAAAGAACCTGAAAAACCAAAACCCCCACCAAAAACTACAAAAGCCCAGGGTGCGGTGGCCCCTGGAAGAAGCACTTTCATAGACAAAATCATTTGAAAAGATGAATCTCAAGCTTTGGTTGGACCCAGGAGAGGTTCTACCTGAATCCCCCAGTAAACAAATTCACCAAATGCAACCCATGTTGAGGTTCATAGCGAAACTAAAGGGATTGAACAAATTTTTCAAAATACAGATCTTCCACCTCTCAGCCCTTTAGACGAGGGGAACTCTTGTAATCTAGAGGAAGGAGAAGGGGATACCAGTGGGGTTGCTAAGGAAAACCCATCACCACCACATGATCTTGGATCTTCTATGATAGTAGAAGGTATACCTGAAATCCTAGATAGAGGTAGTGCAATTAAATTCCCTAGGGGATCATGTAACCAATCACCTCAAATAGAACACCCAGGCCAAGAAATTCCTAAATATTATTGGGATATTTTCAACCAAATGGCACAACCAAATCAACCACGAGCCCATACCTCCACTTTGGAGTACCTGATAGTCGATCCGGTTGCTAATGCCCCCATGAAAGCAATCCCATTACAAAATATTCCAACCTTTCATGGATTAATTTCAGAAGACCCTGGTGCGTTCTTATTTGAATTTGATGTCCTGTGTAGGGGATATGTCTACACCTATGAACCCCGTAAACTAAAGTTGTTCCCTTCTACCTTGAAAGGAGCATCTTTACGCTGGTTTATGGGATTAGGAGGGGGAACTATAAACTCATGGGATGAAATGAAACAAGCCTTCTTAACTAAATATCAAGATTATTGTAGAACAAGAGATCTAAAAGATGAAGATTTTCAAATGACTGCAAAGGAAAACGATACATTAGAAGAATATGTTGAAAGATTTCAATACAATTTGCAAAGATCTCCTTATGGCACATTACCAAGTGAGGTACTCAAAGCCACCTTGATAAAAGGATTGAAGGATGAATGGGTTGAAAAACTGAATTTAATGGGAAAGGGTGATATTTATCAAGAAACTTATGATAACATTGTCCAATTGTGCATCAGGTGCTCACGTGAAAGTACACAAAATAGATCAGGGATGTGGGATCCCCTCACCAGAAGTAGCAATATTACCAGCGGGGGTGTTACCCAAGCAGAAGTCAATAATCTCTTAGAAAATTTCAAAACTGACATTCTGAGCACTTTGACTACACAATTGGATGTCTTGCAGGCTAAACAAAAATAGGTAGATGCAGAACCATCCTTGGCCATATTTTTCCACCGATGCAGAAAGAAACATGGTCCGAGGGAATGTCCTTTGGATGTGTTTCGGGTGTGTGTTATCTGTGCTAAAGACCACACAACAGATCAATGCTAAAGACCACACAACAGATTAATGCCCATCACTCCCGAGATTAAAAGTTGTCTTCAAAGAGGCAGAAGAGGAAACACAACCAATATATCTGATAGCTCAACGTCACCAATGGCAGGCTCGTCCCCAAGGTACATTACAAGATCCTTCCTCTTTCTTTTTTGGGTAGTATGATCAACAACAAAATTCTGGAAACACATGGCAGGGTCAACCATTTTCTAACCCCACCTTGCAGTCCCAACAATATCTAGCTAAAAATCCTACTTGGACAAATCAACCAACTGCAAATCCCCCTTGGCTAAATCAACTAGCTGCAAATCCTACCTGGCCTAACTTGCAATACCTTACTTCATCTTGGAAGAATCCAAGTAATAACCCCTATACTTCACAGTGGTTCAACATGGCTACCCAAAACCCTAATTGGAACTCAAATTGGCAGTGCCCCATGGGAATCACCAATCAACCCATGGGGATGACCCCTCAAACTCAATCCACTTTGAAAGCTCCACTGCAACTACCCCAAAATCTTCAACTCACAATTGTGCCCTCAATTACCATCTCAACCCCACCCAAATCCCAATAATAGACTAGCCCAACTTGTGCATATTATTGAGAATGTGGACGTGGAAATCAACTCCGTAGGGTGAAATGAACTCTGGCTGAGGTCAAGGCACATAATTTCTCCTAAAGGGAGTAACATTCACCAAGAGAAAGAGAATGAAAATAATGTACAACCAACAATAACACCTTTGACTATGGTTATAACGGAAGAAATAGAGCAGGAAGGAAACATCGTCGAGCAACATAATCTCGATGAGGATGTAACTCCTCCTCCCTCGTTCCCTGAAAGACCAATGATAGAAAAACCAATCGTTTATCCTAACTTTGACATCGTAGGGGAACTAAGGAATCTATATGTTAAGATCCCACTCCTGCAGGCTCTGCAAGACATCCCAATTTATGTAAAGACAATTAAGGAATTATGTGGGAAGAAGCCTGTCAGGAAAGTTAAAAATTCATCATCAATTGTTCACATGGTAATTTCTTTGTCTGATCTCATCCTAGGAAGACAAGAACCAGTCAAATATGCAGAACTAGGGAATCCCATAGTAACAGTTCAGATAGAGGGTTGTTCTTTTCCAAATACACTAGTGGATTTGGGAGCATCCATTAATATCTTGACCATTGAAACTTGCAACATCTTGGGTTTCACTTCCTTCGAACCTACTCCAATTATGTTACAATTATCTGATCGATCAATGGTCAAACCAATTGGTACATTACAGGATGTAGCAATTTCAGTCGAATCTTGGGATTATCCAACTGATTTTCTCATTATCAACCCAAGAAGTGGACTCGATGGACATCCATTAATACTGGGGAGACCATGGCTCACAACAACAGATGCATACATAGGATGTCGCACGGGCAACAATAACATTTCTAGAGGAGGTGCCACAAAGAATCTCATCCTGTACCCTCCAACTAAACCAAGCCCGTCCATTGTGCATCAACAGTTTCCACCACCTAGATACCCAAAAAAATATCTACGACCCCATCTCACACTGGAAGAAGCTCTGGGGCTCAAGAATCAACTAGAATATGATGTGATCAACAACTTCATTAATAGCCTAGCTATTGTAAGTAACCCGACATGCCAAATTCTAAAGGCTATGTTAGATAATGAGGCACAGGGAGATCCACTAGAAGAATTGATGGAACAATAGATCCCCACTATCGCTGTTCATAACAACAAATCAATTGAGATTGCACCAAGGAGGGTTCTGAATATTAATGCTAATCTAAACGAGCAACAACAACACAAGTTGATTAAGATCCTTTCTAAGTATCAAAAGGCTTTTTCCTGGGAGTATTCTAACATGAAGGGCATTGATCCGCAACTCTGCACACATCATATTTATATTGAGAAAGATGCCCGACCCATCCGACAACCCCAAAGAATATTGAATCCTCACCTCAGGGACATCGTTAAATAAGAATTACGTAAACTGCTAGATGTATATTTTATATATCCTATTTCAGACAGTCGGTGGGTCTCCCCACTAGTGATCGTTCCCAAAAAGAATGGGAAATGGCAAATTTGTGTAGAATATAGAGAACTCAACAAGGATACCTAGAAGGACCACTTCCCCCTACCTTTTATCAATTAGGTCCTTGATAATTTAGCAGGGAAAAAGTTTTTGTCCTTCCTAGATGGCTTCAATGGCTATAATCAGATCCAGATTACCCCGAAAGATCAAGATAAGACTACATTCACATGTCCCTAGGGTACCTTCACATACAAAGTATTGCCCTTTGGATTATGTAATGCTCCAACCACATTCCAGAGGGCCATTCTGAGCACATTTTCTGATCTGATTAATGAAGGGCTTCATGTTTACATGGACGATTTCACCCCTTATGGCAATGATTTTGATCAAGCTCTAAGCAACCTGGAGAAGGTACTGGAACGATGCATTGCTACCAGATTATGTTTGAGTCATGAAAAATGTCATATGATGATGAATGAAGGTGTGGTACTAGGGAATTATATTTCTGCAAATGGAATAAGGGTAGACCCAACAAAAATTGAGGTAATCCTTAACTTGCCTACACCACGTACACAAAATGAGGTACGTAGTTTCCTTGGTGCTTCAGGATACTATCACAGATTCATTAAATTTTTTGCAAAGACCACTGCACCTTTAAATGATTTAACTTGTAATGCATAATTTCAATGGTCTGATAAGTGTAATGTGGCATTCACAGGACTTAAAAAGTTGATTTCAACAACACCAGTGCTGAGAGGACCGAACTAGAAAATACCATTCCACATCTCGATTGATGCATCATATATCTCCATAGGCATTGTCCTTGGACAAGAAGAAGACAAGGAACCTTATGCTATCTATTTTATTAGCAAAAATCTTACTCTCGCTAAATTAAATTATACAGTAACAAAAAAAGAATTTTTAGCCGTTATACATGCTATTAATAAATTTCGTCACTATATAACAGACTATCTGGTTATTCAGTATACTGATCATTCTGTTATTAAATATTTAGCTAATAAACCTATTACTAATGGATGGGTTACTTAGTGGTTATTACTATTGAAGGAATTCAACATCACCATCAAGGATCGAACCGAAAGAGAGAATCTTATTGCAGACTTCCTGTCTCGTGTACCCAAAACATATGATTCTTTGACAATTGAAGACCAATTTCCAGACGAACATCTGTTTACTATCACTACTAAGCCACCTTAATATGCTGATGTAGAAAATTATCTGGCAGGTGGGAAACTACCAGCACACCTATCATTAAGGGAAAGAAAATTGATCGTCCAACGTAATGCATGATTCACCTGGATTGGTGGATATATTTTCCACATAGGGACTGATCTCTAGATCCGAAGATGTGTGAGAGATGACAAAATATATGACATACTAAAGGTAGGTCATGATGAGCCTTGTGACAAACATTTTGCAGACCGTAGGATTGGGCATAAGATCTTACAAATGGGCTATTATTGGCCCTCACTATTTAAAGACTCAAAGAAATATGTCCAGGCCTGAGACAACTGTCAAAGGATGGGTCTGTTAATATTATGGTATATATGGGAGGTATTTACCCCCACGTGTGAACCTAAAGAGAATAGAAGACTCCGATAAGTAAGAGAAACCCTAATGAGTTGGCTAATAACCCTAGAAGCCTTGTCGGCTCAAGAAGATAATTTATATTAGGCTATTAGCCTCCAAGAGAAGAAGTCGGCCATAATTAATAATAATATACTGAACAGACACATATCCTGAAGGAGAAGTCGGCCCCAACAAATTGGCAGGATTACTATAAATATAGGGCGCAAGTTTGCAACATCTCAAAATTGCAGTTTCCCAGTTGGTGCGCACTGCAGTTGCAGTCTGGTGTGCAGGTTTGGAGGAGGGTTGCAGCTGCAGCTGCAATAGCAGCTAGTTTCAGTATTGGCTTGAATATCTCTTGGCTAGGGTTTGGAACATTTGATCAACTTTTTGTGATGCACTATCCTTGGGGATTGATGCACTACTCTTTGTTTGGCTATCTAGCCTAGGGTTTTCTTCCGGAGGAATTCTCAGTCAAGGTTAAGGTGCTCAGAGGGAGGCTTCGGCCTATGGTTGGGTGACGAAGGTATTGTTAATGGTAAAACGAGCACACCATCTTCTATATTCTAACAGGTTATGGGCCCACACCCCTTCAGTCAGCCTAAAATGCTGGAAGGAAACATAGCCGCTAGATATTGAGCTCATTGAGGTACTGCCGCTAGGGTTACTAGCAGGAGCAGTTTCCAAAAGCACCGCAGCTAGGGTTACGAGTAGAAGCAGTTGTAGAAACCCTAAACCTCTTGTTGAGGCACCTTAAGTGACGAGATTTACCTAATCTATGGATAGATCAGTGCGCCCTAGCCCAGCGCATCTCCTGGCACTCTCAGAAGGCCAAGATGTGAAGTTTGGATTTCTGGTCAAATCTAGGGTTTGACCAAGTCAAGCAAGCCATGACGAACTCTATGAAGTCTGAGAAAAAGATAGATGGAGCCTCTAACTTCAGAGCATGGAAGACAAGGATTGATCTCATCCTTGCTAAGAATAAAGTGTTGGATATTGTGAAAGGAAAGATCGTGAAGCCAGAGTTTAAAGAAGGAGAAGAGAAGGAACCGCATAACGTTGTAGCTATGGAGAAGTTCAAATACGTTGACATCAATGCCATGAGTATCATAGTGGATTCCATAAAAGACCACTTGACACCCTACATCTCCCATCTTGACTCATCGATGAAGATGTATGATTCCCTAACAAATCTCTTCTCAGTTAGAAACATTGGACAAGTTATGAGTCTGAAGAATGAGCTCCGTGACATGAAGATGAATGATGACAACAACATAACATCATACTTTGTAAGGATCTCCCAACTAAGAGATCAACTACAAGCTATTGAAGAGATCACTTCAGAAAAGGAATTGGTGAACATAGTACTCAATGGTCTTCCCAAGACATGGGATGCATTTGCCGCAAGCATGAACACAAGGAAGGAGTACCCAACATTTGAAGAACTTTGGACTTGTTGTGCTCAAGAAGAATCAAGGATCAATGCAAAAGATAAACGCCAAAAGAAGTACGATGATCAAGCCTTCACATCAAGATTCAAGAACTTTAGAGACAAAAGAAAGTTTGATTCAAGAAGGAAGCCAAAACAAAGAAAAGACATTTCAGAAATATAGTGCTTCAACTGTCAAAAGTACGGTCACTACATGAATTAGTGTCTTGAGCTAAAGAAAAGGAAGGAGAAACACAAAGCATCGATTGCCGAAGAAAAGGAACCTGCAAAGAAGACTAAGCAGGATTGAAGAGACTTCTTCTACTAAAAGGTAACAACACTCTTCTTATTTTCTTGTACATATCTTGCTTGCATCGTCTCTGTACATATCCTGTATATCTATCTCCCGGAAGATAATGTGTTCCAAGCAGAACTATACCTATGAAAGAACAACAATACAAGGATGAATATCATTAGATAATACATATGAAAGGATGAAATACAAATCATGTGGAAGACATTGCAAGATAAGACCGAAATCAAAATCAATCTTAAAAAGACTTGGAAAAAACAAAGACAGAAAGAAGTCAACAATCGAAAGGAAACTGGAAAAAGACTCATGACATCCTATAGAAGACAACAAGACAGAAGCGTGGACTTTGTTAGACAAGAGAGTATATTATATATTGTAGAAGATAATAAAGACGGAGACAAAAGCATGGACTCAGTCAGACGAAGGGAGAAGATTATATGCACTTATACATGAAGCAAGGATCATGAGGGAGCTAATCCTATGATCCATTGAAGATGATGAAAATTATATATATCCATGGTAGCAACCATGAAAAGACAGTACGTTTTCAGCTCAACCGCAGAAGAAGACCTTTTTTTCGAAGAGAAGCCTTAAAGTATTTTTGGTTGTCCATCCAGATCCGTGAACCGATGATGAAGGTAAGAAGTGGAATCTCTAGGGCATGGAATCTATAAGAAACTCCATGGACCCAAGAGCTAAAGAAAAACATGAAGATTCCAAGAAAGAAGAATCAAAACAACCAGTCATTGTATCAAGAATCACAAGATTACCAGCCTAATATGAACTCACCAAAAGAAATCAAACAGAAGAACTGAAAGTCATGATGAAGAACAATGTATGGAAATCCTATGAATGAAAGCATTGCAAGATCTAGAACCAGAGGTTCTCCCAGATGGAGGGAGAAGACTATGATGATTGATTGTTCCAGTACACCAGACATATCACTGCATGAGTCATTATATCATTCACAACATCCACGAGTTGGAATTCTACATCAGATAAATGCAAAGAATGTTCTCCAGAAGAAATTGAGTAAAGAGCGCATGTAGAGCAATCTCAAGACTTTGAGACATACCAGAAAGAGACTCTTGTATACAGATAAGAAGAAAACTTGGTGGAGAACCTCTAGTGCACAGTAGAAGCGTGGTGAAGATTTCCTATAACATCAAGATGACTACTCAGAAGATCAGATCTCGTGATGACAGAAGAAGTACCACATGGATATGTTCCAGTTCTCCAACTATGATATACTCTATTGTTCATATCTACATGAATCCTTCACAGTATTCCAGACTAAAGTACATGAATTACATTATCCATGATGAAGTCCAGAAAGGAGAAAATGATTTCTCCAATACATATCTCCAAAGATGAGCAGATAAGCATACATTTTGGTAAAGCCTCTATTCAAGATGAAAGAAATTGCATACTCAAGATAGAGCTCGTGGAAATGACTCTCTTAGCTGGAAGGGAAGACTCTCCAAACTAGAAGAAGGTACACAAACATTTATTTTTGTGATTGAAATAACTCTCCAGTTAGGAGGGAGCATTGAAAATATCATTTATCTTTGTAATTGAAAAATAGTCCAGATTGGACAGATGCTTTCCTGTTCAGAAAGTGGATTGAGATTTCTGATGGACAATGACTTCCCATTGTAGCTAACATGGGAGGGAGACTTATTGCTGATGTATCATAGACATCGACTTCCCATTATGGGGAGTGGTATAGGACAATCATTCTTCTTGGCAGTCACTCTGAGTAGTGGTCAAGTAGAATGGTCTGCCTCGCCGGGCAGTCATTCTTTCGAAGTTCACAATTGTGAGCAGTTTTGAAGAATCGTTCATTTTGGAGGTTGATGTAGGGTAGACATTCCTCGATGGAAGACTCATTCTCTCCAGGTTACACTTTGTTTAGTGTCGAAGGAATGGCCCAGGGCGGGGAATGGTCCAGACAGTTATTCCTCGAGGGCAGACTCATTCTCTCCAGGTTACACTTTGTTTAGTGTCGGAGGAATGGCCCAGGGTGGGGAATAGTCCAGGATCAACAATCAGGGACAGTTATTCCTTGAGGGTAGACTCATTGTCTCCAGGTTACACTTTGTTTAGTGTTAGAAGAATGGCCCAGGGTGGGGAATAGTCCAGGACATTCATTCCTTAGGGAAAACTCATTCCCTCCAGGTTACACTTTGTTTAGTGTTGGAGGAATGGCCCAGGGTAAGGAATGGTCCAAAAATTTCTTGAGGACAGACTCATTCTCTCCAGGTTACACTTTTTTTAGTGTCGGAGGAATGGCCAAGGGTGAGAAATGGTCCAGGCTCAGAAATCAGAAATAATCCTTCTTCCTTGGTTGAGAAGAATGGGGCAGATAGCCCATTGTTGATATTCTATATTGAGGGCAGACATTCTTTTAGATCTCACAGATGTGAGTGAAAGATTGGCCCAGATGATTATTGTTGACATTCTATACTGAGGGCAGACACTCTTTCAGATCTCACAAACGTGAGTAAAAGATTGGCCCAGTTGATTCAGTTTTTTTATCATAACATTGTTTCTATGCAGATGGAGACTACTGTGGTGGCAGACATTCTTTCAGATCTCACAGACGTGAGTGAAATATTGGCCCAGATGATACTGTTTTTATCATAACATTGTTTCTATGCAGGATGCTCTCAGATGTTTGTTATGAAGACTATATGATAGTAGATGAAGACTACTGTGGTGAATATGTTTCACCGTTCGCAATCATACGTTGCTGATTAAGTACTTATGTATTACTTGATGTGGTAGTGAACCACTGGATTGTAGTTATGTACTGCTATGAATAGACACATGTGTGTTCTATCCTCGTTCTATTTGTCTTGAAGACTATCAACAGTTTATTGGAGATAATGATCATTCAGATGAATGATGAACATATATTTTCCAGACGGAAAACAATTCATAGCTTTTACTCCTCTTGTATCACTCTATGGTGAGAGTGACTTATCCAACATCATATCTAACTACTCAGAAGAAGTATGGTTTTGAGAGATGATGCAGCTGATGGTGATGGTGATGCTCATGATCTAGTCATGAAATAGTCCAGATGACTATATTGATGCTACCGGGTAAATGGTATGTTTTGTGCTCAAGTCCATTACCTGTAAATACCTCTCTAGCTAGGAGGGAGTGTTAATATTATGGTAGCTGCGGGAGGTATTTACCCCCACGTGTGAACCTGACGAGAATAGAAGACTCCGGGAAGCAAGAGAAAGCCTAATGAGTTGGCTAATAACCCTAGAATCCTTGTCGGCTCAAGAAGATAATTTATATTAGGCTATTAGCCTCCAAGAGAAGAAGTCATCCAAAATTAATAATAATATACTGTAAAGAACATATCTTTCCAATTGAGTTTGAGATCAAAACTCTAAGGATGACCCAGGAGATTGGACTGGATCTTACAGAGGCACATAAACAACACCTACAACAACGCAGTGAGTTGGATGAAGAATGCTTGTCCGCCCTAGAGTGCACAACTGTTATTCAACAACAGAGAGCTAACTAGCATGATAAACATATCAAGAAGAAATCATTCCAAAAAGGTGATTGGGTGCTTTTCTATGATTCCAGATTTCAGGATTTTCCTGGAAAATTATAGACAAGGTGGCTGGGACCATATGAAATCAATGACGTTCACAATAATGGCATTGTCACTTTAATTACCATCGATGGTTCTGGTTCTGCTTTTCTGGTAAATGGACATCGGCTATGATCTACCATCAGTCGCCTTCAAAAGAATCCTTCTGCCAAGAAGTAAGTAAGGACCCTACTGTTCAGATTCTAGCTGGTTGGGAAGGTAACCCAACAGCTTCAACTTCATAAATGATGATTTTTATCAGCACTATACATATTGTATATAGCTTTCTTTACAACATTTGATTGAGTTTTTACTTTTTTTTTTTTTTAGAGAAGTCACTTGAGAGAATAAGAACTAGAAAAGATGATTATAATGAATATAATCATCACTCTTTTTTGTTCCTTGCTCCTACCTCACTTCGTAAAAATCATCAAATATAAACCCCATTTTCACAAAATATGAATATATCATGTTCCGCAACAAAAATCAGGTAACTATAATAAAAGACTAAAAATAACAAACCCTCCAGTGCTTTGATTATTGAATAAACCTACCCATACATATTGAATGAATTTAGTTGATGACTAATAAATCCTAGATTCACTAAAACATAAATGTCTGCGAGAGGTTTACAATCACTTAAAAGGTCAAAATTTTATGTTGTCGTCCATTCAAACATAACAAATGTCATTCCCTTCGTGTGATTGTTGTTTCCTTTACGCGAAGTTGTCGTTCATTCGAACAGAACAACTGTTATTCCTTTTGCACAGAGTTGTCGTTCATTCGAACGGAACAACTTTCGTTCCCTTTGTGCGATGGTTGTTCCATTTGTGTACAATTTTCGTTCATTTGAAAGTAATGATTTTCGTTCCTTATGTTACGTTGTTTCTCCCTTTATAAATGCCCGTTGTTCCTTTTTCAGATATCATTTTTCATTTGAAAGGAACAACTGTTGTTCCTTCTACGTTTTTATTGCTGCACCTTTTTCTCAAAAGTTACGATTCTTTGTAAACAACGCATACCATTATTACGTCAGTCACCCCTCTGGGTATGACCTTCACCAATTCATTCTCATCAGCACTAGTTTTGATTTGTCATTTTGTGTGGATCATTTAACATACTTAGAGAACTATTTTTGGATTAATTTCTCCGAATCATCTTTAAAATTGTTCACAATTCATCAACCACCATAATTCGTTTCTTTCCCCTATATATCCAGATATACTTGAATGACAATTGCTTTCTTATCATAATAAAGAATCTTAAACACAATCTTACTTGTCGTTATTACACTTCTTACACCATCCCTTACTCTTAAGGAGTAGATGAGCCTCCCTTGATAGAGCCTAAAAAAAGAAAAAAAGAAAAAAAAACAACACTCATCAAAATAAAACAATTTTTTTTCCACAAACAATAGGGGCTCTCATCACGATCCAACCTACCACGATCATCATATAATAACATAAGTGACATTCTCACTATGGCTACCACACCAGGCCAATGGCCTTTGGCATTTTTTTCGTCAAAGGACAAGAGGTCTCATCACAAGTTGACTTGTTCACTTTGATTACAATCTAGTGAGTGGCATTGTCATCATCTGGCTACCAAACCAGGATAATGATATTCTTGGAAAAGACAATTCAAACTATTTATTAAGGATACAGGCTCATATATGGGTTAAAAGGAAACCCTGTTGAGGCTATGGACACCTGCTGGAAGCAGTGGCTCTGCCTGTGGTATCGAAGTTTATCTTAAATACGCCAATTTTTAGTGTGTTCTTATATTTCCTTTTCTAAAACAATGGGGATATCATTCCGGTTATATCCAATAAACAAGAGAAAGTAACAACATTATGATATGTGGAATATTTCTAAAACATGTGAACAAATTTAAAATTATTCGAAATCTTTTTCCTCAAACGGTTCAAACGTAAGTACGTCAATTTGAATTTCCCACACAAAATGATGATGGCTCATAATTACCGCTAAAAGTGATTTTTGAAAGTTATTGATGATTGTCTTTCCAGTGGTTGTAATGGCTGGATTTACATTTTACATCAATTTATTTTGATAAACTAACTAATTTCATAACACAGTAATGAGATAACAGTAAATTCCATAACATACAAGAAATTTTACTAATTTAACTCATTCGTATGCAATTTCGTCAATATAATAAGATTTAATAACAAATTAATTCAAAACAATGCATAATTCTTACCTGAACCTGATGCTACTATTTTCTCGCCGCTTGCTTCCTTCCCGCTTCTTTAGAACACTACCCAAAACCGACCTCCCTGCCGACTAGTTAGCTCCTAGCCCTAGGATATCAATGGATATCCTAGCCCTCCGTGCCCAAAACCCCCAGCAAACCCCCGGTGCACTGTGTCAATTCCAATCCAAATTTCACTCTGCCAATCCCCGCTCCAAACTTCATCCCCCAACTCCCGTATAATCCCCCTCCTCCAACTCCTTTCCCCCCCTTATCCCTCCTTCACCGACTTCCCTTCATTTACTCCCTTACCTAATATCTTATCCCATTATTAAATATCTTATCCCATTATTAAATG
>ML831245.1:0-30411 GCA_009831015.1 Picea engelmannii
CATCCAAGACATGGTCCAACATTGATCATCGAGCTAGTTTTATTGAAATAAAGAAAACTAACCTATGTTCTAACCTAATTTCCTATGACAATTAGCCCAGATTACACTGTTGGACTAAGAACTTACTCTATCCTAGGGCTATCTAACCAAGATTAGATAGTCTGGCTAGATTTATTCATTAACTAACCTAGATCATTTGGCTAAGATTGAACAGTTTATCCAAGCTTACTCACTAATTCCTATCAACATCAATTTAAAAGAACTTGTCCATGCTTGAAAGGTATGGACCAAGTCACTGTTATTGCATGGGGCTCTATTGAAATTCTTTTATGCCCTCTTTTATTCTTTCTTTTCTTTTTCTTTTTCTTTTTCTTTCTTTTCTCAAAATATTTGCAGAATGAAAAATCATTTGACAAACAAAAAACACTAAAGAGATAACATTTTAGTCACCAGTTGATCCTATAAATTATAGGGTGATAACAACTCCTTCATGAATGAAGTATCCAGGGATATTATTATGAGGTACCTATGTCATACGATCGATCTGCTTCCTCATGCATTTGGATTCTTCATGATTTGGTTTATTGCAATATATGAACTTCTTTCCCTTCTTCTTCTTCCCTTTGGAATTTGAAAAATCTTTGGAACCTAAAGAATCCATGAAGGGTTTGGAATATCCCTCCTTCTTTGACTCTGGATGTAATATCTCTTTCGTTTCTGCTTTGATTTCTGATTGGAGGACCCTTTTCCATCATGCATGGTGAGTGCATGTGCTTTGGTTTCTTTCATGAGGCCCATATGTATGATTTGTTTCTACTCTTGTGTGAGAGACTCAATGAACTGAGCCATCGTAGGCATTTTCCAGTTTTCTCCCAAAAGACATCTTCCATAATGGAAATTGGAGACATATACAACATATTCTGGTCCTAGCTTGGCCAAGATTGTTAGAATAATTTGTTTCTATTGTGTATACTTTTAAATACCACATTCACCCAATCTAAATAGAAAATACTTAAATTTACTACATAAATCGTGTACATTATAAAAAATTTTAGGGTCTAAGGTATTCAACTCTACCTCAAGAATATGACCTCGCATCTCATCCTGCTTTCCAAAGAGTCCTTCCAAGGTGGTCCAAATCTCATTTGGAGTCTTACATGCAGAAACATGAAACCATAGATCAGTGGAGATTAAATCAAGAAGTAGTCATGTGGCCTCATCCTTACAGTTCTCCCGTTTGGTCTTCTCAGGCGTTGAAGTAGGTTTTGTTTCCGTCGCCATTGTCAAATTATATAGTATGTTTCTTTTGAGTTGGAATGCGGCCTTCGAATTCCATTCAAAATATTTTTACGGTGTGAGTATTATCACCAAACTTTATTGAATAAGTTGCATCGCCTCCATCCTGCTATTGATTCTGAAAAGATCCTAAAAACCTGGATCGTAGATTTTGAGATATGACAGACAATTCTATGACAACTATAGATATGATAAAACAACTATATATCCTAAGATATGATGTGGGTTTTGGATATTTTTTGTGAGAATAAGAATCCCTATGTTATACATCTCTGGTCACAATTTCCACCCGACCCAGATCGTGAATTTATAGATATGGCTATTTTACTACAGAAAACCAATTTTTTGGAGGACAGTTGAATCATCGTATCCTAAAGAAGGATACAGTGAGACGATGTTGAATCATCGCACCCTAGAGAAGGATAAAGTGTGATGATTGTGAAAAAATGAATCATCGCACACCACGTGAAGAGTACAGTGTGACGACATTGCACAAGTGTGAGTTATATCATCGCACCCTTCGATAGGATTAGGTTGTGATGATTCAAACCATCACATGCTTCGATGGGGATAGGTTGTGATGATGGAGGAAAATAGGTTTAATTAATCCTCTTTTTATATTCTCTAGATTTTGTGGGTTGCTCCAAGCAGCTCGTCTATGATGCCATGTCATTGTTTCATGGAAACCTGCATAGGAGACCTAGCTAAAGCATACACAAAAAACGATTATCAAGAAAAGGAAGAGAGATACAATATGAAGAATTAGAAACAATGTATATTATTGTCTATTCAATGAGTGAGTGATATTCACTCATATAGGCAATGACATGCTATAATATAAATGCATGCATAATAGTGATGTTCTAAGATAAGAAATACTAAAATAGAACTAGTCAGTTAACTCCCATTAAACTAGTGTGACGAAAATAGAAATTTCTCCAACACTTTTCAATTATCTGATTGATTAGAGGTTGTCATAAGGAAGTTCATTAATCTCAGCACTATTTTCTTTGTCTCAGATACCTCACTGAATTTCAGAAGAATATTAAGTGTGATTTTTTCTTTTTGGTGTTTCTCTTTGAGTGGATAGTTTGTTCTCCTTTTGGTTTCTCATTGACTACTGAGAATGTCTTTGTTTGTTTACATTTGCTTCCTCTTTCTTGAGATTTCCCTAGTGAAGTTATTTTTTCATTATTAGTGAAAGAAAAAACCATTAGACGAACATCTTAATTTGCATTTTCAATCAAACAAAGAAAAAACTTACATGCATTGGTTTTGAATATTGGAAAGGATTTCTTTATAATTTGGAAAATTGCTTGAATTCTTGTTGAGAATGAAATTGTTTAAAATTTTGCATTCATAATTTCTTGTTAGTGAAATAAAAGAAACTCTTATCCTTCCCATATCTAGAAGTTAATTGAAAAGAAAGTTTTCATCTCATTCTTTTCATCTCTTTTTGGAGTAGAGTATCAAACATCATCAGTTTCACTATAATTCACCTTTGTGTAATGAACAACCACAAAAATGAACGCTAATTAAAATCAAACTAGAAACTTTTTATTTTAATATATTTACACCAACAATGTACTAGGACTAGAGATTTGTAATAGGCTGTGAGAATAAATCTTCAAAGCATTCAAGAAAAAATCAAAATCTTGTGATATGGAGAGTAAATCCAATTTTCGTATAAGCATAGTTGGGATACCCCTCTCACACAGGGGTTACACATGACGTTGCATTTGGGAGAGAAATGGAGATTATCCCTCTGAGGCTTAACCATTCGTAGTAGTCAGATCATATATTGGGGGTTCTTCTTGAGGTTCAACTGTCTTCATTTGGTCTCAGAGATTCATGAATTTGGAATCCATTTGGGATCTATGGAGTTTACTGATCCACTTGTCCTTAGTTCTCTTGAAGCATTTCATACTTGATATCCTGTCCATACATTCAGAATCGAATGTTGATTGTTCCTACCCAGAGGATGACTGTGAATTTGTATCCTTAGTAGCCACAATATTTAGGGTCTTTACATGAGGTGACAGTGAAGGGAGGTTTTCTTTGTACCTGGAACAGATGTTGGTCAAAATCACTCGGAATCCTTGGATGGTATCCCATGAGTAAAACTGTGAGGAAGCTTGCACCAAGTTGTAAGTATGTTAAGCAGACCACCAATGAAACTAATCCACCTGCTCATATCCTAGACCCTTCTCAATTTGATCATGCGACGTTGGATTTCATCACCAACTAGTATGTTCATTGAGAGAAGGTATTGTTTGCATGTTGGTTTTATATATTTTTTAGCGAGTGTTGTTTGTTTACTTTAGTTGTCTTTAAAAATTGAGACTGTGTATGATAAAAGTATTTGTAGATCATGTAGGATGAAAGGGTCTTCCAAAAGGCTACAAACCTATTGAGCACTCAACACACCCTAAAAAAGGTCTATGTATTTTCTTCTTTTTTGGGTGCCACTCAATCTCTTACATCAACTGTCTTCACTTCAATTATGAAACCGATACCTTCACTTAATATTATACGTTTCCTGATTGAATTAATTAAAGTTTAATTGAACGTGTAATGAAGATTCATCTTAACCATAAAGAGGACTTGACGACCACTCAAGGAATCAACGACCTAGAAGTTTCCCCAATACGCTTCAAAGGTTTGTCATTGGTAAAAGTGGTAAAGTGGAAAAAATCATTTGGAAAGTCAAAGTTGCCGAGTACCGACCCTCATCGGCACCAACCAATGAAAGCGTTTCTTTCCTACGAACAATCCCAGGAAGGATTTCACCAAAGACCGATCCATTCAGTTTCAGTAGAAAAGTGTAATAGTAAGCACCACGTAGAGGCAAGGAGTAAACATCGCCAACCGTCGACGCCCGAAACAATTTTCAACGATAAAGGCCCATAAAGTGAAGGCCCATCGAGAAGTTGTGTACTCATTTTTCTCCTGATTACCAACCCCAATATCATCGGCATCGAAGGTTCTATAAAGAGAATATCAATATAAGTATGCACTCAGATAGTAGCTGATCCTTGATCCCTACGCCGGGGTGATGTGACGTGACAAGACGTTTTACCTTTGTATGTGTCATATACACCACATTCAAAGATGGTAGTTAATTAGTAGATCACGCATTAGTTACTAATTCATGCGTGAATCAAAAAGGAACCGTTAAACCTACCAATACAATGCATCCTCCTCCATGCCTCTGTCGTCAACCAATTAAGGTTTATCTGTAGAATTTCAAGGGTAATTTATTTTTGAATTTACATTTATTACTCGTATTAACTCATTGATATGACTGGTAGTACCTCTCTAGTTATATCCTGTTAGAGCCATTGTGCATGGTCCCATTATGTGCAACAATAAATTTAGAACAAACAAAAGAGTGAAGCCAACAACCTGGAAGAAACGCCCAAAGTTCAGTGAGTATTAATAAATTATCTTAGCAATAATTATAGGTATGTATCCACTAATGGTTTTCATACATTCCATTGTTATATTTCTGCACCCAACACTACTCTGTACACATGTTCAAAAGGAATTTTAAATTGTAGGAACAATGCCTCTGAAGAAGACTTCCACGAAGAAATCACCGAGAGCCCCTAAGCTACAAGAATCAGAAGTAGGAGAAGGCTCCTCCCCAATAGTTGTGAGACAAATAGAATTTTCTCCCAAGCCAATGTCCATCATTAAGACAATCACCAATGAGCCCTTTGTCCAGCCCCCATCTTTCAGAGACATGAGAGCAAGTGTTAGGGCCAAGATGGCATTTTCTCATTGGGAAGAAGTTTTCAAGAAAATCAAGAAAGAAGAACTCCTCGAATATACCCCACATAGTGATCCTAATACAAGGAAGCTTGATGACAAGGCCCTCCCCAACATTCACAAGTCTTATCTACACATGGTCGCAAGCCGGTCTCTAGTCTTTCCTTGCATTGAGCTTTTGAAGTGGATCATTGACCACTCTGACGCCCAAAAATGTTTGATTAAGGATGATAATTGTGAATGTGTCAGGGTCTTCCTTCCATCAGAGGTTCAGAGTTACTATAAGCTCAGAGATTCCGAGTTAAAACTAAGCACTAAATTCTTATTGAGTTTCTATGCATCACACGATGCCAGAAAAATCATGGTGTCTTGGTGGAGAGAAGAAAAAAAATTCACGAACCGGACTGTTGGCTAGTACCCAACAAACAATCTCAAGGAAACATATATATATCTCATGTCTCTACTCTGTAGGTTACATGGGGAGAAAAACTACTCCCAAATTTTAGAGGCTTGGATGCCTCTGGCTTTTACAGTCACCATTTCATGCACAGGCTTCAATTGAGGTGCCATCATCTCCAAACAGTTGATCACCTGCATAAGACAGGATCATGTGCTGAAGGAGGGAGATACCCCCGCCTTCTACATGGCCTCGTATCTATTGGACGCCATTTTCTCCAAGAACGCTTTTGCTGGGATGAACCTGAATTGACACTCTTCGGAGCTTGCGGTCCATGTATACTTCAACATCCTATGAGAAAATAGGTACAAGAAATCCTATGTTGTTATTTGTGATCAGGTTATTACATGCATTTACTTCTTACTCTTCAGGAAAGAATTCCCTAGATTGTCAGATGAAGAAAAGAAGGTTATAGCCAAAATTGGACACTGGTATTTAGATGAACGAGAAACCTACATCAGGATTTTCAGCGCCACAGGGGCACCACACTTATTATCCATTTATGTTCCCGACTGGCTAGTGTTAGGGGAAATTTTCTATCAAACCATCTTGCAAGGATACAATGAAACTTTAGTAAAATATAAGAAGAAGGATTTCATACCGTATGGGTTTCATATCGGCTTCTACATGGTCAAAGATACCACGCATGCTAAACAACTTGGGCTAGGTCAATTAGAATTTTGGTTCCAAACTGGCCGATTTCGCAAACACGATCCCAAGGGATTGGTTCTACAACATGTGTCAAAAGTATCATCTTGTTAGCCCTATGCCCATGACCATCTCAAGGATGAAATTTTTACTGAGAATGCTCAAGAATGGAATGTGGTGGCATCCAGGAAAGTTGATCCTCAAGGAACCAAGTTTAGAGCTATGATCTACGAAGAACATACAACCTTTTTGGAGTATATAGTTATAGAGATCGACAGGACCCGTCAAGAAGCAACACCATATGAATTGGATGAAGGAATAAGTGATTTCCAAGGAGACATTGAAGCCATAGGATTCAACTAGGAATCCTCAATACACATCAGGGATTCCCCTGAAGTTCAAACTACACCGGAGATGCCAGAACTCTTGTACCAACAAAGCTAGTTGCGAATGAGATGAATGCAGGATAACCCACACCTTACCGTAAGTCTTACGATTTCAACTACCGTCCAAAGTGTCCCAACAGAGTCAATTGGCCCTGGCTCCTTAAATCCTGATATCACCAACAACTCAAATAACCCTAGATCCCCAATGACACCGATCAACTCCCCAGAAGGTGAAAGAATTCCTGCAGAGATAGGTTAGGTGTCGATAGAAACACAAGTGCCTAATCCCCTGAGAAAACTTATACAGGTATACAGTGATGAAGAAAGTCTGGATCCATCTCATGAATCCTCGGTACATGTCCAAGAGGAGGAAATCCCTGAGGAAACTGCTTCCCTTGAACCCAAGGCCCAAGAAAAGAAGTTCTTACAAAAGGAATCAGGGTTCGAAGGTGGCCTCGACATAAGAGAGTTCAAAAAATAGGAAGAAAAAGTAGGTCAGAGTGAAAAACCTCCACAAAAGGAAATCGATAGTTCTATGGTCGACGAGAAAGTAAGAAATGAATCTGTACCTGGTGCCTCCATTATGCCCAATATTCAAATCCCTAATGAATGAGAAGTAGAGGCCGGATCTACAAAACAGATCGAAGAAGTTCAAGAGCCCACTCCTGAGCAAATATACACTGTGGGTAGCCTGAGAAACAACCTCACAAGCAGAGATCAATAGATATATGAATCGGTAGACGAAGTAGCATACATCTCTATGATCTCCTACGATCAAAAGAGGAAGTCCATTGTTCAAAGGACCGCTAAAAAGTGAAGGATCACTTTGGATCAATCCATCATGGTTACCATAGAGGAGAACTTAATCAACACTACAGATGATCGCACGTCTGAACTAATTGGCATAGGAAAAGTCCTCTTAGATGCCTCTCAGGATAGAGCTAGAAGAGATGAAAAGGAACTAGTTGACACCCTGAAAGAGCTCGAACAACTGCACCATCTTTTCAAATACTATAAAGGAGCTACACAAACCACTGTGTATCTAAAGGATGAGTTCAACAGATTTTATAACGAGTTCAATAAGGAAAGACACTTGTTAATCAAGAACATAGTCAAGTTCCAAGAGGATACTCTCATGGCACTCACGACGTGAAAAGAAATGGAGAGGTGGCACGAAAAGGCACAAAAAGCAGTAGAGAGACTCAAATACATTGAGGCAGTCCAATAGGGTCGAGAAAAGGAAAATCATGGCATTCGGATGGTTGGAAAAAGTAGTCTCAACTGCATGAAGAAATCTGTTGAATACTTGGTGAAGATGACCCAGGACCCACACCGATAAATCCAAGAGCAATGGGCCAAGTGCCATAAACACTAGGATAAAATTAATAAAGTGATGAAAGATGTCGGTCTCCCTCAATTCGGCACCCTCGATGAATATACTAACTTGAGCGATATGTTCAAGACGCACTCCATACAAGACTCTCTTTGGGCCAAAGAATGCACAAAGATAGTCGATGCAAAGTCGGGGCAAGTGCAACAATTCACAGAACACCCAATCAGAGCTCGGACCATGTTGCAACTACTAAATGCCAATTTGGTAAAGTACCCAATGCATGCAGTAGATATCAGAGGAGTATATGCAGCCCCAATTGAACAACATAGGTTCCCATTGGGCCAAACCTATGAAGATCTATTTATCAGTTGGTCTGAATATGAAGAAAGTCATCCATTTCAAGAAATATCCCAGATGAACTGTTAAAGAAACTATTGGATGACCGCGCCAGATGGAAATTTTTGTTTGGTTTAAACTATACTTAGTCACTATTTTAGGTTGAATTTTATATTATAAATAGATACATCGATCGGTTAGTCAAAGATCGATGGTTGTTGTAAGAACTTTTTATTTTTGGTTGTTGATAATTATTTTGAGACTACTATGAATTGAGAAGTCCTTCTGGACCAAAGACAAGCTATTTTCGTCAGATGTATGTGATTGGACTTGGAGAATAATTACTTCATATCCTGTTCCATGAATGATGTAGTAAATGAGTAAGAGCAATTAATTATGTTGTCAATTTATCTGGTGCAATGTTTTGATGGTTTTTTCCTAATGATGAAGATAAATCATTGTGTTGTTATGTGATGAATGTTATGGTAGATGAATTATTTTTCTTATCTTGATCTTGATTACATTTTTGTTTTATTTATGTTTGCCTACATGTTTGAGTAGCGGGTTATCCTAAGCTCAACCTCTTCCAAGTAGTTGAAACTATATCTTGTTACTTGTCTAGTTGGCTTATGTTGGCTTGCATCTCTCAAACTAGTCCCACTCAAGATAAAATACAGAAAAGAATAGTCCTACTTGAAGGGAGAGCCTTCACAAGAAAACACAAATCCCATCGATAAATTGGTCAGATCGCAAGATATGGAGAACCATTCCATCTCAACTGTTGTAGAGTCTAATTGGGCCTTGGTGGCAGGTTTGGTTCCTTCTGTTGAATCAAGGGATTTGAGACCCATCAACAGAATTGGCGCTAGAAGGAGGGCCTGAGAATGAATGGTTGAATATATAAGTTATATAGCATTTCAAACAGCCTACAGATTCATAATGGTCCACATGCATGGCTAGTCATCCAGTACACATCCCACGTTTATTGATTACTCCCAAAGCGGGTAACTCACCCTAGTCCGAGGAAGAACCTTTTCACCCTGAAATACCTTATGCCCTCCCTCACAAGGAAGTGAATCAATTCAAGAGAATCACCAGAGCCTACGCCCGACAAATCAGTGCATTGTCCTTAAATCCCATCCTCCCTCGAAGAAAAAACAATGCAAACTGATGGTTAGAACTCCCGATGAAGTTTTCCTACACTCCATCGAAGACTTAATAGATTTCATGATCACCAAAATCCAAGAACCTCTTGATCTAATACCCGATATGCCAACCGATGACATCCCCGATCCTGACGACTTTTTGAAAGAAGAAGACCTTGGCTCTGACTCCGAAGATATGGAAGGGAACAATGTTCATGAGGAGGAAAGAGAAGTTCCACTTCATGACAACCAACCTTGGCTGGCCAGAGACGCCGTGGCCGTCCCTAGACAAGTGCATAATCTTCCCTGGCACCTGGAAAAGATGCTCCCCAAGTATGATCCTGAAACTTTAGGTTTACCTGAGGATCATATCAAGAAATTCATACTTGCGATCAGGCTTATGAATGTTCAACATGAAGACGTAGTCTGCAGAATTTTCCCCTACACATTTGAAAATTCAGCATCCACATGGTATTTTAATTTGTCGGTGGGATCTATAACCAGTTGCACTAAGTTCCAAAAGGATTTTATAGATAAGTTTGTGGAAGAGACTACTACAAGAGCCCTGATGGCTGAGTTGTTCGCAGCCATCATGACCCCAAAAGAGAGGGTCAAAGATTTCAATCAAAGATTCACGACCATCTTAAACAAATTCCAGCCCGTGACGAAACCAACTTAAGAGCTGCAAATCGAGGTTTATGCCAATGCGCTCCCGGCCTCTATTTCCATGTTCGTAAAAAGATCCTCCAAGAAAACCCTTGCAAAGAATTTTGAAGAGGCCAAGACGATAGAATTCTATATGAAAGGATGTAAAGAAGGCCAAGACTCTCTAGTGAGAAAAGAAATCCAGTCCCCTCCTAGGAGAGGACTCCTTTTTACTAGATCGTTGGGGAAACCGACTGAACAAACTCCCTACAAAGGTAATGCAGATATAGAATATCTGCAACACATGGTCAAGAAACTATCAAATGATATTATAGACATGAAAAGAAGCACAAGGGAGGGAAACCAAGGCCAAAATCCCTATAAGCCTTTATTTAAAATAAACCATCCTTTCAAAGAAATTGAACCTCCCCTAGCCAGCCTAAACATTGACCTAGGGAATGTTGCATATGATTCTTTCTACACCTATCACCAGGAGAACCAATCTGAAAGAGAATGCCCTCAATGGGTCCACACCATGAATTTAATGGCCAATCATTTTCTGGATGAAGTCTCACTGACCGAACAGTCAAGCAGTTCAACCATGAATATTGTCGATCAGGAAGAAGTTGAACCACCACGAGACACAACCATGTTGATATGGGATCCCAACGTGATCGCATCTTCAGATGATTTGTTTGAGTCTCGAGAACAACCCATGGAAGTTTCGATAGTATAGACATGTAGTAAAGGTCAACCCGGCTCAAAAAATACCAATGCCACCTGGGCCTTGCAAAGTAAGTTAACTCCCGATCACCCAAAAATACCTTTCTCTCCCGATGAAAAGCCTATAAGCATCCATACCAAGGAATTTCCCAAACTAGATTACAATGTAGTCGAAGATTTGGAACATATGAAGGCTAATATATCAGTTATGGATATATGTATGATTCCTCAGCAGAAAGACTTTATGTTGCAAGATCTGATCTCAGTAGAATACCCGACTATAGGAAACGGTCAGAAGAATGATCTATCCTCAACAGATTTGGAAAGCAAGACAACCATAAATACCTACTCAGAAGGTAGGAAGGAGAGGCCTTTTGTACCACCTTTCCTTTTAACATTCAAAGTTTTTAACAGGAATCTTTACAATTGTTTGGTAGATTCTGGGGCGTCCTCTAATGTAATTCCCTTGGCCATTTGTAATAAACTGGGTGTTGTCCCTCTCCAAATTGATAAGCATGTCATACAACTAGACAGAACCCAAGTCAAGGTTATGGGAGAACTCAAAGATGTAATGATCAATATCATGACACATCCTAATTTCATGCAAATAATTGACATCATTGTAGTAGATATCCCAGAGGCATATGGAATACTACTGAGTCATGACTGGTCTGAGAAGTGAATGAATATTTTAGTACAGACTGGGCACACCTTTGGTTACCACTAAAAGGATACAAGAACATGATCATAATCGATAGACAGAGATATCTGACGCATATGATCACTGACCTAGAAACCCTGAACGAACCCATGTCTACCAATTTCCCAGTATTGGGCAATTACTCCTGTGATTCCCACTTCGGGGACTTTTCTCCTCTACTGTCCATTGTTCGTCTTACCCAAAACTACAAAATAATATTTCAAGAGGAACCGCCGATGTCGATGGGGAACACTCTCTTTTGCCAAAATCCTGCATTTGATCTTACGGGACAAGAGATCGGTAAGCAAGAAATCAGTATAGAACGAGGAAAGGGCAATTTATTTTCACAGATGTGGACCCTCTGCTTTGATGGATCCAAATCACAAGAAGGGTCAGGAGAAGGGTGTAACCTTATCAATCCTAAAGGGCGACGTTATTTCCTATCCTATAGGTTAGAATTTTAATGTACCAACAACATTGCCGAGTATGAAGCTCCAGTACAAGGATTAAAGAAAGCCATAGATCTAGGTGTCAAGGAATTGAAGGTTTTCGGAAATTATAATATTATTGTTAGGTAAGTGAGGAACACTATACATTCCAATTCGCCTCATCTTAAGAATTACCAGCAAGAGGTGCATAGGCTAATAGAGCGCTTTGACGCTTTCAATATTACCGCGATACCTAGAGAAAATAACACTCTTGCTGACTCCTTAGCCACTGTCGCTTCCAGGTTGTCGCCTTTAGAAGATTATGAAGATTCCTGGTTCATTGTAGATATTCTCTACAAACTGTCGGTTCCGAACAACATTTCTAATTGGAAAGTATTTGAATGTGATGAGCAAATCATAAACATCTTGACCAACCAAGACAACTTCAAAGATCTAGCCATAGACGATGTAGAGTTTCAAGAGAAAACAACTGAAACTAATTCCCAAATAGGACAAGATGTCAAAAAATTGAAGGCTCACACAATCCCAAAGGGGATAGATAATCTAGAGAGTTTGTTTGATCTAAAGGATCATTTTAAAGGACCCAAAAACGCAAAGGTTGGTAGCTCCTGCACCCTCCATGAAACTGTGAATCTTGGGACTCCAGAAGCCCCGAAGAATGTTAATCTTGGAAAAAATATATCTAAGGGTTAGAGGAAGTCCTACCTCAAATTATTCAATCAATACCAGGATGCTTTCACGTGGTCCTATAAGGATTTGAAAACGTACGACACATGTATTATTCAACACACCATCCCGTTGAAACCCGAAATGAAACCTTTCCAGCAAAAGCTCCGAAAGTATCACCCATCCCTGGAACCCCTCATATATCAGGAATTGAGGAATCTTTTAGATGTGAAGATAATTTTTCAGGTTAGACATTCAGCCTGGGTGGAAAATATTGTCCCGGTAGGGAAAAATTCGAGAAAGATCTGATTGTGCGTAGATTTTCAGAACCTCAATAGAGCTTCAGAAAAGGAAAATTATCCCATCCCTCCAATGGAACAACTCTGGCAGACTGTGTCGGGCTCGGATATTTTTTCCTTACTAGACGGTTTCTTAGGCTACAACCAAGTGTTGGTTTCAGAGGAAGACCATTTAAAAACCACCTTCCAAACCAAATGGGGAACCTTTGCTTATAAATGCATTCTTTTTGGGTTAATCAATGCAGGAGAAACCTTCCAAAGGTCCATGGACATGGCTTTTTGGGGGCTTATAAATAAGTGTGTGGTGGTGTATCTATATGATGTAACATTATATTCAAAGAATAGGGAAGAGCACATCCAACACCTAACCCATATTTTTGAGAGATGCCGGAAGTAAGGTATATCGCTCAATCCTAAGAAAACTATCTTTGGTGTCGAGGAAGGTAAGTTGTTAGGTCATATTATATATCAAGTAGGGATTCACATATATCAGGAAAGGATTAAGGAATCTATTTTTTGAGGAAATTCACTCCCGATTTCGCCGAAATTATCAAACCTTTACAAAAGATGATTCACAAGGATGTAAAATTTAAGTGGGATGAAGAATGAAAAATTATTTTAACGATATCAAATCTGCCATATCCCGGGCTCCGGTGTTGTGAAGACTCGATTTTAATAGAGACTTTTCCCTTTATACTTTCACCTCCGAGAAATCGCTAGCTGCGGTTTTAACCCAGAAGGACGATGACAACAACGAAGCCCGAGTGTCCTTTATGAGTACTAATCTTCAAGGAGTCGAGCTCAATTATCCCACCATAGACAAATAGGCCTACGTGGTCTATAAGACAGCAAAACATTTTAGGTCCTACATTCTCAAGAATCACACTAAGGTGATTGTACCACACCATGTGGTCTGATCCCTGTTTACCCAACAAGAAATGGGGGAAAGAAGGGAGAACTGGATGGCAGTAGTCTAGGAATTTAATCTAGATATAAAACCTGCCAATCTAGTAAGAGGACAAGGTTTGTGTAAGCTCACAGCCAAAGCACAGGATCAAGCAAATGAATATCTCGGGTGGGAAAACAAAATGATGCTATGGTGCAACGAAGTAGCATACATGTCCCCAAGACAAGACTCCTGGTACAAGGATTTATCTTATCTTTTACATCACAGAGCTTGTCTTGAGAAACTCAACCCTAGGGAAAGGAGATCCCTCAAATTGAAATCTGCATAGTATTGCCTTATAAATTCAGTGCTCTTCTGGATCAATTATGATGGGGTACTATTGAGATGTCTCGAACGAGAAGACACTGACAAGGTGTTCAAGGAACTCCATGATGGCCCCGCTGGACAACACTTTGCAGGGAACAATACCGTCCATAATATTTTGAGAGTCGGCTATTACTGGCCCACCTTGTTTAAATATTCTCATACTCACACTAGGAACTGTAAGAATTGTCAAATAAGTTTCGGAAAGGAGAAAAGGGCAGCAATCCTGCTTCAGCCCGTGAGTGTCTCTGGGCCTTTTGAGCAGTGGGGGTTGGATATCATAGGAGAAATTACTCCTAGTTCTTCAAAACTCCACAGGTACATTCTTACTGCTACCGACTATTTCATGAGATGGGTAGAGGCCATTCCTGTTACTCATGTAAATGAGAATATAGTAATCCAATTTATAGAAAAACAGCTGATCACAAGGTTTGGTGTCCCCTCTGTTTTGCTCTTTGATAATGTAGATTACTTTCCTTCTACCCTATTAATAGAGTTTTCTCTAGACAAAGGAGTCATGATCAAGTACTCTATAAATTACTACCCTCAGGGAAATGGTGTGGCAGAGTCAACTAATAAGAACCTGGTAAGAATTTTGAAGAAGAAGGTTACATATAACCAAAGAAATTGGCACAACCAACTCCATAAAGATCTATGGGCTGATAGAGTCACACCCAAGGAAACTGTAGGGAATTCCCCATACTTTCTGGTCTACGGACAAGAAGCCATCCTCCCAAACGGGCTTTATCTACCATCTCTCCAATGGGCCCAAGAATCCAATGTGGAACCATTGTTGGCCATGCAACAGAGGATCAACATTCTACTCATTTTGGAAGAACAAAAAGAAAAGGCTAGGTAAAAATTCCTAGCTCATCAACAGATAGTGAAATGATGGTTTGATAAGCATAAGGATAAAGAAAAAAACTTTGGGGTAAGATACTTAGTGCTGAAGTGGGACAAACAAAACAAACTGAAGGGAAAACATTCTAAGTTTCAAAGCCTATGGCTTAGACCTTTCCAGGTGGTCAAGAAAATTGGGGCAGGTACCTATCGATTGCAGAATCTGAGAGGGGAACCCGATGCCCTCCCAGTGAATGGCCAAGCCCTAAAATGATACTTTCATTAATAATATATATAATTATATATATATAATTGTGTAATATATATAGGTATGAATAAATGTGTGCCTGTTATGAACCAGATATTTTGCATTCGCCCAGTGAATAGCCATTTGTTGAGCACTCAACACACCCTAAAAAAGGTCTATGAATTTTCTTCTTTTTTGGGTACCACTCAATCTCTTGCATCGATTGTCTTCACTTCAGTTATGAAACTCATATCTTCACTTAATCTTATACGTTTCTTGATTGAATTAATTAAATTTTATTTGAACGTGTAACGTAGATTCATCTTAACCATAAACAGGACTTGATGACCACTCAAGGAATCAACGACCCAAAATTTTCCCCAATATGCTTCAAAGGTTCGGCATCTGTAAAAGTGGTAAGGTGGAGAAAATTGTTTGGAAAGTCAAAGTAGCTAAGTACTTACCCTCATCGGCGTTGATCGATGAAAGCGTTTCTTTCCTACGAACATTCCCAGGAAGAATTTCTCTGAATACCGATCCATTCAGTTTCAACAGAAAAGTGTAATAGTAAGCACTGCGTAGAGGTAAGGAGTAAACATCGTCGACTATTGACGCCTGAAACAATTTTCAATGATAAAGGCCCATAAAGTGAAGGCCCACCGCTAAGTTGTGTACTCGTTTTTCCCTTGATTACCAACCCCAATATCATCGACACCGAAGGTTGTATCAAGAGAATATCAATATAAGTATGCACTCAGATAGTAGTCGATCATCGATCCCTACGCCAGGGTGATGTGACGCGACGAAACGTTTTACCTCCATATATGTCAGATACGCCACATTCAAAGATGGTAGTTAATTCATATATTGTGCATTAGTTACTAATTCGTGTGCGAATCAAAAGGGAAATGTTAAACTCACCGATACAATGCATCCTCCTCCGCACCTCCGTTGTCGACCATTTAAGGTTTATCTGCAGAATTTCGAGGGTAATTTATTTTTGAATTTACATTTATTACTAATATTAACTGATTGATATGACTGGTAGTACCTCTCCAGTTATATCCTATTCGATCCATTCTGCATGGTCCCATTTTGCGCAGCAAGAAATTTATAACAAACAGAAGAGTGAAGACAACAACTTGGAAGAAATGCCTAAAGTTTAGTGAGTATTAAGAAATTATCTTAGAAATCATTATAGGTATGTATCTGCTAATGGTTTTCATACATTCCATTGTTATATGTCTTCACCCAACGATACTATGTACACATGTTCAAAAGGCACTTTAAATTGTAGGAGCAATGCCTCTAAAGAAGCCTTCCACTAGGAAATCACTGAGAGCCCCTAAGCTGCAAGAATCAGAAGTAGGAGAAGGATCCTCCCCAGTATTTAAGAGACAATTAGAATTTTCTCCCAAGACATTGTCCGTCATCAAGACAATCACCAAGGAGCCCTTTATCTAGCCCCCAACTTTCGGAGACATGAAAGAAAGTATTGGGGCCAAGATCACATTTCCTCGCTGGGAAGAAGTTTTCAAGAAAATCAAGAAAGAATAACCCCTCAAATATACCCCTCATAGCAATCCTGATACAAGGAAGCTTGACGACGAGGTCCTCCCCAACATTCACAAGGTTTATCTACACATGGTGGTAAGCCGGTCTCTGGTATTTCCTTGCATCGAGCTCCTGAAGTGGATCATTGACCACGTTGATGCCCAAAAATGTTTGATTAATGATGATAATGGTGAATGTGTCGGGGTCTTCCTACCATCATAGGTTCAGAGTTATTATAAGCTCAAAGATTCTGAGTTAAAACTAAGCACTGAATTCATCCGGAGTTTCTATGCATCACACGATACCAACAAAATCATGGCATCTTGGTGGAAAGAAGACAAAAAATTAACGACTCAGACTGTTGGCTAGTACCCAACAACCAATCTCAGGGAACCATACATATATCTCATGGCTCTACTTTGCAGGTTACATGGGGAGAAACACTGCTCCTGATTTTCAGAGGCTTGGATGCCTATGGATTTTATAGTCTCCATTTCAGGCACATGCTTCAATTGGGGTGCCATCATCTCCAAACAGTTGATCACCTGCATAAGACAGGCTTAGGTGCCGAAGGAGGGAGATACCCCCACCTTCTACATGGCCTCATATCTACTGGATGTCATCTACGCCAGGAACACTTTCGTTGGGATGAACTTGAATTGGCACTCTTTGGAGATCATGGTCCATGTATACTTTAGCATCCTATGGGAAAATAGGTACAAGAAATCTTATGTTATTATCTGTAATCAGTTTATTGAACGCATTTACTTCTTTCTCTTCAGGAAAGAATGCCCTAGATTGTCAGATGAAGCAAAGAAGGTTATATCCAAAATTGGCCACTAGTATTTAGATGAAAGAGAAACCTACATCGGGGTTTTCGACGCCACAAGGGCACCCCACTTATTACCCATTTATGTTCCCGACCGGCTAGTGTTAGGGGAAATTTTCTATCAAACCATCCTGCAAAGATACAATGCAACTTTAGTAAAAGACAAGAAGTGGGCTTTCATACCGTATGGGTTTCATATCGGCTGCTGGATGGTCAAAGATACCGCGCATGCTAAACAACTTGGGCTAGGTCAATTAGAATTTCAGTTCCAAACTGACCGATTTCGCAAACATGATCCCAAGGGATTGGTTATATAGCATGCATCATAGGTATCATCCTATTGGCCCTATGCCCATGACCAGTTTGAGGATGAAATTTTTACTGAGAACACTCAAGACTAGAATGCAGTGGCGTCTAGGAAATTTGATCCTCGAGGAACCAGGTTTAGAGATATAATCTATGAACAACAGACAACCTTTTGGGAGAAGACAGTTCAAGAGATCAGCAGGACCCGTCAAGAAGAAACAACATATGAATTGGATGAAGGAATAAGTGATCCCTAAGGAGAAATTTAAGCCGTGGGAGTCAACCGGGAATCCCCGATACACATCAAGGATTCCCTTGAAGTTCAAACTACACCGGAGATGCCAGAACTCTTGTACCAACAAAATCAGTTGCTAATGAGACGAATGTAGGATAAACCCGCAGCTCACTGTAAGTCCTGTGATTTCAACTACCATTCAAAGTGTCTCGACGGAGTCAATTGGCCCCAACTCTTTAAATATTGATAACACCAATGACTCAAAAACCCTGGATTCCCAACAGCGTCGATCAACTCCCCAGAAGGTGAAAGAATTCCTACAGAGACAGGTTGGGTGTCAATAGAAACACAAGAGCCTAATCCCCTGAGTAAACTTATACAGGTATAAAGTGATGAAGAAAGTCTGGATCCATATCACAGCTCCCCGGTACATGTCCAAGAGGAGGAAATCCATGAGAAAACCACTTCCCCTGAACCTGAGGCCCAAGACAAGAAGTTCTTACAAAAGGAAACAAGGTCTGAAGGTGGCCTCGACACAAGAGATTGCGACAAATAGGAAGAAGAAGCAGGTCTGAGTGATGAACCTCCACAAAAGGAAATCAACAGTTCTACGACTGAAAAGAAAGTAAGAAATGATTCTGTACCCGATGCCTCCATTGTGCCCAATATTCAAATCCCTGACGAACGACAAGTAGAGACCAGATCTACAAAACAAAGTGAAAGAAGTTTGAGAGCCCACTCCTAAGAAAATATACACCATGGGTAGCCTGAGAAGCAACCTCACCTGGGGAGATCAACAGATACCAGAACCCATAGATGAAGTAGCAGACATCTATTTGATCTCCTACGATCAAAAGAGGAAGGCCATCGTTCAAAGGAATGGAAAAAAGTGAAGGATCACTTTGGATCAATCCATCGTGGTTACCATAGAGGATAACTTAATCAGCACTATAGACGCTCGCACGTCTAAACTAGTCGGTGTAGGAAACGCCCTCTTAGATGGCACTCAGGATAGAGCCAGAAGAGATGAAAATGAACTAGCCGACACTCTGAAAGAGCTCAACACTTGCACCATCTTGTCAAATACTATAAGGAGATACATAGACCATTGTGTATATGAAGGATGAGTTCAACGGATTTTATAATGAGTTCAAGAAGGAAATACAATTGTTAACTGAGAACACAGTCAAGTTCCTGGAGGATACTCTCACGGTGCTCGCGACGTGCAAAGAAATGGAGAGGTGGCACGAAAAGGAACAACAAGAAGTAGAGAGACTCAAATACATTCATGAAGTCCAACAGGGTCGAGAAAAGGAAAATCATGGAATTCGACTGGTTGGAAAAAGTAGTCTCAACTGCATGAATAAATCTGTCGAATACTGGGCGAAGATGACCCAGGACCCACACCGAGAAATCCAAGAGCAATGGGCCAAGTGCCAGAAACACTGGGGTAAAATTAATAAAGTGAAGAAATATGTTGGTCTCCCCAAATTAGGCACCCCCGATGAATTTACTAACTTGATCGATGTGTTCAAGATGCACTCCATACAAGACTCACTTTGGGCTGAAGAATGTGCAAATATAGCTGATGCAAAGCCGAGGCAAGTGCAACAATTCATGGAACACCCGATCAGAGCTCGAACCATGTTGCAACTACTAAATGCCAATTTGGTAAAGTACCAAATGCATGCAGTAGATATCAGAGGAGTATATGCAGCCCTGATGGAACAACATAGGTTCCCATGGGCCCAAACCTATGAATATATGTTTATCAGCTGGTATGAATATGAAGAAAGTCATCCATTTCAAGAAATATCCCAGATGAACTGTTAAAGAAACTGTTGGATGACCGCGCCACATGGAAATTTTTGTTTGGTTGAAGCTGTACTTAGCTATTAATTTCAGTTTAATTTTATATTATAAATAGAGACATCGACCGATTAGTCAAAGTTCGATGGTGGTTGTAAGAACTATTTCTTTTTGGTTGTTGATAATTATTTTGAGACTACTATGATTTGAGATGTCCTTCTGGATCAAAGACAAGATATTTTCATCAGATGTATGTGATTGGAATTGGAGAATAATTACTTCCTATCTTGTTCCATGAATGATATAGTAAATGAGTAAGAGCAATTAATTATGTTGTCAAGTTATATGGTGCAATTTTTTGATGTTTTTTTCCTAATGATGAAGAGAAATCATTGTGTTGTTATGTGATGAATTTTATGGTAGATAAATTATTTTGCTTGCTGTGATCTTGATTACATATGTGCTTTATTTCTGTTAATTAGTTTTTCCCAGACAGTAATTCGATGTTCATTTGGTTAATGTATTAGTACTAGGCCCTTTGGCATAGAATCACTACCTGCATGTTTGAGCAGCGGGTTATCCCAAGCTTAGCCTCTTCCCAGTAGTTGAAACTCAATCCTGTTACTTGTCAAGCTGTCTTATGTTGGCTTCCATCTCTCAAAATAGTCCCACTCAAGAGAAAATACATAAAATAACAGTCCTACCTGAAGGGAGAGCCTTCACAAGAAAACACAAAGCCCATTGATAAATTGGCTGGATCACAAGATCTGGAAAACCATTCCATCTCAAACATTGCAGAGTCTAATTGGGCCTTGGTGGCAGGTTTGGTTCCTACTGTTGAATCAAGGGATTTGAGATCCATCAATAGAACCCTTACCTCCTAAATCACCTGAAGACACTTACCATGAAGAGGTTGAGAACCACTAGTACATTTGGGTCAAATTCTGATGGCATGATCGTAGACATTGCCACTTTATATTATTGGGAGAATGGAAAACATCAGAACCCCTCAAACATCATTTCACATGATGTCGGTTTTCTGATGACAGATATATATTCTTTGTTGCAATGTTTCATGTGGACATGAGTTGTCTCGGACTTCAGTGTCCAATACCACTATGGACGTCGCTACAACGACGCTGGGATGTCTCACCTATGACATTGAAAAAATGACAACAACTCTAGGAACGTTAGAAGACCAAAGGAAGGTAACGTCAATATTCATACATGTATGTGTTGGCCCTTGACCAAGTTTTGAGGATCCTTGGTCATGTTTGACATATTTTGGGACATTGAAAGGCTATCGAAGGCAGAGTGCAAGTTGAAGCGGAGATCACAAGATCTCGGTCCCTTGTTAGGGATTTTTGGGTTTTAGGCTTATGTAACGGGTATGGGGATGTGGCCCATGGTTTTACCCATGTTTAGGTCCATTTTGTAATGTATAAATAGAAATATAGGCGATGTAAGTAGGAGGAGTATGTATGAGAAGTGCAAGTAATAGTTGTAAATGCTTTGTGCATACTCTATGAGACTTTTAAGGCTAAGTGCAAGTGACTGTAAGAGACTATGTAAAGGCTTCATGATGTGACCTAGCTTGAGGAAGGACGATCTGGTGGAGTGCGCATAGATATCCTGTCCTATGCAAAGTAGGATCTTGTGGCTCTATGCATGTAGAAGATTGACATAAGACAATAAATAAGAATAAGAGTTGGTGGACGTAGCCCCAGTTGGGGGTGAACCACGTATATCCTGTGTTGCTATTCTTTGTGCAATATATTGATGTGTTTATGTGTTTACTTTATTAAGTTCTTTGATATACATGAATGATATATAGATCCGTTGATGCTTTGTTCTTAATAATATGGATGAATGCTACATCTAACCTATGTGAATGCGATTAGTGCTTGAATATGCTAGATCTAGCTGAATACTGCGATGCTATGTAATTAGGATTTTATCTGTGAAGTAGATACTGGTTAAATACTGATGAATTGTAAATAATAAGCACTTTGATAGAGTATTTTGATCACAGATTTGTGTCCTAGCTAAGGTTGCAGACACCTGATTCCTGCAACCACCCCTGCCTCTACATCGGATGAGACATCATCTTCTTCGCAGGTGTTGCCGAAAGGGCCAGTACTTAGGGTTTTTTTGGTGTGCTCTTGAGCCTTGAACCCTGGGTTTGCCCCTGTGCCAACAAATGGTTCCGTTGTTGGGATTTGAAATTGTGATTGTTGGGAACTGAAGTAAAGAAAAAGAGAATATTTGTGCGTAGATCTGTTGTTGAAGTGCGCAATATTCTAACTAAAACTGTGATTGCTGGGAACTGAAGAAAAGAAAGATCTATGTGTACATATATTTCTTTAGTGTGCAGTAGCCTACTTTACTTGTGAAGATCTACGCTAAGAAGAGAAGTCAGATCTGAAGAAAAGAGGTAAGATATTAAATCTTTGTGCTTTGTTAAAGGTAAGAACAGTGAAAAGTTTGATTGAAAAAGGTAAGATAAGTGGAAATTTTTGTTTCAAAAGTATGGATCTAGATATGTTTGATAAATTTTGTCCTAACTTGAAAAATAGGGTACAAATAGATGAAAAAAAAATTGATATGAGTAGATCTTATAGAAATGATGAAAGATGTGTTATTCCTATGCATAGAAAGAATGTTTGGACTGACAAATGGATGCATGATCCTAGAAAGAAATTTTTGCAGGTTAGTTACTGTGACCCTAGTGCGCAGTACAAGAAAGGTTCGGGATCATTCAAAATAAAGAGAGGAGTAACTCTTTTCTATAGTTGCAGAATATCGAGACATCTTTCTAAGGAATGCCCCGATAGAAGACCTAGTTGTCTTTGTTGTAAATCTATAGACCATGAAGTTTTGGATTTCCCTAGAATGATTGCTAAGGTTGAAAGAATGAATATGAGACAAGAAAACCCTGAGGAAGATCAAGAACTTAAGACCATGGAATAACCCTAGAAAGAATCAGGGAATGTATTGTTACAAATGAAAGACACCCTAAATGATCACAAAAATATCAACTTATCAGAGATATTCAAAGAAAAAAATGCATAGAAACAATAATAGGAGACTTCGACATTGACTGTGTTTTGGATGAAGAAAAACAGGTGAATATCATGACAGAAAGAACTTGGAAAATTTTAGGAAATCCTGTTATGACTCCTTCATTGGGAGGAATAGGATTATTCAGAGGAAAGTTGATAACCCTATGTGGAAGACTCACCCAGATATCTATGAGGGATCATGGAACTTTGACAGAGGAGGATTTTTAGGTTGTTAAATTCATTGAGAGTAGCACCCCATTTTCTATGTTACTAGGAAAACCCTGGATTGAGAGAAATCAAACCAGAAGAAAGGAAGAGGAATCCCTAGAACAAAAGAAGAAAGAACTAAGATACTTCATGAAGAAGAGGATAACACACCTTATTGAAGAAAAGGAGAATATATCAAAGTTGTTCAGAACTAGAAACTTAGATGTCGAAGTTGAAAGAGAACAAGAAGACTCACAGAAGAATGAAGCACCTACCACAGACAGAGAAGAAGTATTTCCCTTGAACCCAAGAAAGAATCTCAACAACGCGAAGTTACTATGCCAAGAGGAGATAAGAATTAGAATGGGAAGAGGAACCTAGTAACGCATATCACCGGGAAAAAGGCTAGAAATATCAGTAAGAAGAAAGTCAAGATAGAAAAAATGTTGGAGGTTCCCAAGGTAACTTCGTAGAAGGAAGGTTTGAAAAACTAAAACTTCGTCAGGATATCAGAACAACACAACATGGAATTTCACCATGGCGGAGCGATATAACTGTTGAAGGCATTATGGTCATTAGAATGATGCCCCAAATGGTTAGAACAATAGTTATGACCAGAAAGATCACCATCAGACCATTAGAATCATTCCATAATGGACATAACTGCATTGATGAAGACCTCTTGTCTATTGAAGAAGATCTCTTACATCGATGTCTACTTATTCTGTCAACTGTTGCACCGAGAAAAATTTTATGAATTGTATCCGAGCCAAAAAGAGAACTCATTGCTACCACACTGTGTTTATCGAGATCGACACCTATTCTATTTCTTTGAGAATTCATTCATCGACCTAAACGTGCATGTCAGACGAACCTAGCACTATGGAGAAGTCATTCGAAAAAGTTTTAATTGATCAAATGGTAGAGAGAGTGATTTCCATAGGAGTTCAAGCTTCATCGACGCGAGGAGTAAAAGACTCCCCATCAATTGCTCATGGATCCAGACCATCCCGCATTGTAGATGAGAAAAGAACCAAGCATAGAGATGACTTAGCGAATGTGAAATTAATCCCATCCATTCTTCCTGATTACATCCCACCTCTAGCCTGCGTGGTGAATCGTGACAGTGTCCTGAGGGACTTCAAATACACAATCATCATGGCATACCTCCCAAATGGGATACACGCAGTCATATCGCAGTTGGATAGGATTCCAACCTTGAATATCAATGACTATAATATAGGGTACTGCAATATCTGCGGCATGCTTGCACCTCACAAGTACTTGACTAAGATGAAAGGAAAGAGATCAAAGATCACTCCCCATCCATGGACCATGAACATCTCACAATACACTATCCTTAACGTCATGAAAATTCCACACTTTGGAAGGCACTAGGAGGTTAACGCATGCGTTAAGATCCTATTTTCATGCTTCCACGAAAATTATTTATGGTTAGATAGGTGTATTACCATCGATCCAACATTGTTCCATAGTATCACTAGATTGATCATGTAGGGACCCGATCCATAGGAGTTTTACCCAGGGAAGGCTGTAGATCATGCCATGGCACAGAGGATTAAAGACATCTATGGTGATGTAGAGAAGGGGACACAAGGCTACAAGGTAGCCTCCATTCATAATGGTGCAGTGTCCCTTGATTTCCAGTTGATTGTTGGTAAGCTATTCCATAAGAAAATACCCACGCAGGTCACAGGGTTTGTGGTTGACCTCGCAGAAAAGTGCATGGAGGGATTACAGATGAATTGGGTGAAGTACTTAGTCAACCATCTAGAAGTCGATTGTCTCGAAGCTCAGGATCATGGCTACGAGTTCCACTTTAGCTGGTTGTTGATCCTCATCATGTTTATATCTTGGGAGATGCCAAAAGGTGCGACCTTCCTGGATATTGAGTCATTCGAGCCACTTTCTACAAAGTTCACCATGCTCTGGCACTTGAGCGACATGGGAAAACAGTGGCAGTCGAACCCAGTATTCCATACCTACTACTTGCAGTTGAAAAGGGTTATCGAATCATTCCCCCATATGACACTGAACACTTTGGATAGGTTCATACCCCTTATGATGTTTCACTCATATAGGCATTTAATATATATCACTGTGCACGTAGATGAGAATAAAGAAGAGCTTCAGTCATACTATAATCTCACCGAGGAGGACCTGGAATAAATCACTAAGGAATGGCATGCATAATTCCTTATACCAGTCGATAAGGTAGAATTGTCTGACCCAAACCACATTGGAAGCCCGATAGTTACCAGCAAAGAGTATAATGCACCCAGGAGTAGCAGAAGGAAGAATAAATAAGATGTACAGGAACTGATTCGTGCCTCAGAAGAAACTGCTTTAGATTCACCTGGTGGAGGAGGAGGTGACGAAGTAGACAAGGAGGAGAAAGAAGAAAAATAAAAGGAATAAGATAAGCAAGAGTAAGTCGAAGTAACCTCGCCACAGAACCCCCTTGATGACATAGATCCATCGCAGAAAAGGAAGGTTTCCCCCATGAAACTTACATCCCAGAATAAATCCAAAGAAAGCAAGCCAAAGCTTCAGACTGTACTCACGCTTGATGAATTCAACTTCATCATCGCAACCATATCAGATGTTTCGTAGGACATTTTGTAGAACAATGAAGCCAAGCAAGAAGCCTTGTATGACATAATCGCGAGAGAGATGAGAGAAGTACAACAGGTCCTCCAATCCAGCCGCGTAGTATCCACTACACCCCCACCAGCAGAAGAACTAGAGTTGGGATATGAGCCTTCCCAAATCCACAGACTAGCTGATGCAATCGAACCCCACCTTTGTCGAGTGAAAGAAGAGAAATAACATGCCATAGTGTCCCTGAAGCAAGCATAAGAGGAAATGGTAGAGAAATTTCAAGTTGTGTAGTAGGAGAAGGCTTCCCTCCAAACTAATTTTGAATAAGATAGAGTGCAAATCCAGCAGGAGAAAGAGCAGTTTCTCGCGGAGCAAGTTGGAATAAGAGAAGCAGTCAGCAGAGCACTTCTCTCTATGATAGGCTTAGAGAAAAAGGAGGAAGACTGAGTGGAAAAAAAAGTAGCACAACCTGTTGAAGCCATTCAACAGCTTCAATAGAGAATCACAGATATGGAGCTATGAACAGTGCCCAACACTTCGCAGGATGTACGAGATCAAAGAGAAGCAATTGCTCAAAGCGCAGTTGAGAGAGTCAAGGCCCTCACCATGGAAAGTAAACAACTAATTGATCACAGTGCACAGACTTATGAGCGACTCAATGAGGATCCTGAATTCAAGGCACTAGAGTCACAACTCCAGAAGGAAAAGTATCAAGCATAAACAACACAGGTGTTGGGTTACGAAAAAGGCATAAATATCTTCCTTTTCCCACAGTTCATGATATGATTTTTATTGATTCTTTAGATAGTTAGGGATAGATAGGAAAGAATATGATTAATATGTCTCTTAAGGTTGTTATTAAATTTTTATTAAATAGATTCTAATTTACGATTGGAATGGTTTGATTTTGTTGCAGAATTGGATAAATAACTGTCAAAGATGACCAAAGAGATTTTGGCTATGCGCAATCTATTGGAGGTTGAAGACTTTTTAGGCACAAAGCAGTTTGAAGATAATGCATTTTCTATATTGTAATTTTATAATAGTAAAGAAATTCTGAGGATCTTTCGATCCTCAAGATAGCTTGACTTACCCAAACTATTCTAATATATAAGAGGGTAATAGATCCAAAAAAAAGGGAGAAAAAACGCATTCAAATATTTAGACTTAGAATTGCTCTGTGCAAGCAGTTTTTGTAAAATGTTTTACCAGCGATGGAATCAATGAAAGTTTTGAGCGTTTTTATCATTTATGTGCTCTGAGTTTCTCGTAGCAGTACTTCTGAAGACCGAGGGCCTAGTCTGAATGAGCTACTGTCTTGTTCTGTAATTGTATCAGTTCAAAGTTTGATTTCTATTTTGTGATTCAGATCTCTTTTACCATAGCCAAGGATAAATGCATAAGTGTGTTAATGATTTTATGATTGTTTGCATATAGAAGACAAACATTTCGATTAGTTATTAATGATTTCCATTTCTGAAGTTATTTCTTGACAGTTCCTCACATTTTCACCCACCCTATTCCTTTTCCTTAGATTTACGATTGTTGTTCCTTTCGGTTAAAGTTACAATAGTTGTTCCTTTCGGTTAAATTTACAATAGTTGTTCCTTTCGGTAAAAGTTACATTAGTTGTCTCTTCCGATTAGATTATAATTGTTGTTTCTTTCCGTAGATAGAGTAAATTGTCATTTCCTTTCCAGTAATTAGAATTTATAATTGATAGTTAATTTTGCAAGTCCTTACTTAGAATCAATTATTGCTTTCTAGTTAAGTGAATTCAATAGATTAATTAGTTCCTTTCCATTTTACAACATCTTAGTAATCAGATTTCAATTCCATTTAGTTCTTAGAATCTTTGGTGAATGTTTGAGGAACTTAATTATTGATAAACTCAGATTTGGTTTAGCTACACGATTTTAGGCTACCTGCATAGACTTTGCTGATATTCTTGAGATAAAAGACGAATCTCCGGGTTGATAAATTAATGTTAAACTAAGGTTGTATTTAGGACATCTTTAGACACCAACATTTTGGTGCCGTTGCCAGGGAGAATGTCAAAGGTAGCATAGGTTGTGTCTCTAGAGGACCAGGTATTGAAGACGGAAGGTAAGAACCTATGTAGGTAATAAGTAAAATGCTTATACCAACTCTTACCTCCAGTTGACACTTAAGAGGCTTCGTAGGTGATTTATTTTGTTGAAATTTCTTTTGTTGTTGTGTGAAGTGTGTATGGCCAGAAAAAAGGATCTTGAAAAACCAAAACCCCCACCAAAAATTACCAAAACCCAGGGTTCGGTGATCCCTGGAAGAAGCACTTTCATAGATGAAATCATCAAAAAGGGTGAATCTCAAGCTTCGGTTGGACCTAGGAAAGGACCCACCTGAATCCCTCAGGAAATAGTTTCACCAACTACGACCCATGCTGATATTCATAGAAAAACTGAAGGGACTGAGCAGAGCTTTCAGAATACAGATCTCCCATCGCTCAATCCCTTAGAAGAGGGAAGCTCTAATAATATGGATGAGGGAATAGGATAAACTAGCGGGGTTTCCAAGGCATACCCACCACCACCACCTGATCCTGAGTCTCCTGCAAAAGAAGAAGGCATATCCAAAATCCCGGATAAAGGGAGTGTAGTCAAATTCCTTGGAAGACCAAATAATCAACAATTTCAAATAGAATACCCGGATCAAGAACCTCTTGAAAATTTTTGGCACATTTTTTATCAAATGACATAACCAAATCAACAACAAACCTAGACCTCCATGCTGGAGTATCCAATAGTTGATCCAATTGCCAATGCCTCCATGAAAGCAATCCCCTTACAAAACCTGCCAACCTTCCATGGACTGATTTCAGAAGACCTAGATGCATTCCTATTTGAATTTGATGTCCTATGTAGAGGGTATGATTACACCTCTGAACCCCAAAAATTAAAACTATTCCCCTCTACCTTGAAGGGAGCAACCCTACGCTGGTTCATGGGATTGGGAGGTGGAACCATCAATTCATGGGACCAGATGAAACAAACCTTCTTGTTAAAATATCAGGATTATTGCAGAACCAGAGACCTAAAAGATGAAATCTTTCAAATGATCATGAAAGAAAATGAATCATTAGAAGAATATGTCAAAATATTTCAGTATAATTTGTAAAGATCACCCTATGGTACATTACCAGATGAAGTAATCAAAGCAACTCTGATTAAAGGCATGAGAGATGAATGGGTAGAAACATTGAATTTAATGGGGAAATGTGACATTTATCAGGAAACTTATGAAGATATTGTTCTATTGTGTATCAAGTGATCATGAGGAAGTACACAGACTAGGTCGTGAATGCAGACATCCCTCACAAGAAACAACAATATCTCCAGCGGGGGTGTTACGCGAGCTGAAGTTGGTAATCTCCTAGAAAAATTTAAAACAGATATTTTGAGCACTTTGACTACACAATTGGATGTATTGTAGGCCAAAAAAAAAAAGGTAGAGGCAGAGCAGACCTTGGCTATATTTTTCCACAGGTGCAGAAAGAAACATGGTCCAAGGGAATGCCCCTTGGATATAGTTCGAGTTTGCGCTATTTGCGCCAAGGATCATGACACAGAGGAATTCCCATAACTCCCTGGAATGAAAGATGTATTCAAAGAAGCATAAGAGGAAACATAACCATTATATCTGATGGCTCAGTGCCGTCAGTGGCAGTCCCAACCTCAAAATACATTTCAGGACCCTTCCTCTTTCTTTCTTGGACAGTATTATCAACAACATAATTTTGGCAGCACATGGCAGGGTTAGCCATTTACTAATCAGAAATGGTAGCCCCAACAGTACCCACCTGCAATTCCTACCTGGCCAAACCAGTCTGCCACAAATCCCAACTAGAAAAATCAACCAACTACAAGTTCTAATTGGCCAAATTCACAATACCCCACCTCATCCTGGAAAAATTCAAATAATACCTACCATCCACAATGGCCTAACTCGACTGCGCAAAACCCAAATTAGAACCAGAACTGGCAGCGCCCCATGGGGATGAATAACCAACCTATGGGGATGACCTCTCAAACCCAACCTCCATTACAAACTCCACTCCCATTGCCCCAATCACAATTGCACCCTCAATTGCCTGCCCAACCCCACCTAAATCCCAATAACAGACCAGGTCAGCTCATCCAGATTATGGAAAGTGGAGAAGGGGAAATAAGTCCAGTAGGGTGCAATGAACTTTGGTTAATATCAGGGTGCATGTTATAACCCTAAAATGCACCACACAGGTTTACCTGGCATCAGGCCAACTCATGCCTCTTCCTAGCCAAAGCCATGCTGAACAAAACCTCAAAAACCCACTTAAATCAAGCAACCCGCGCCCTAACCTCTCACTGGGCACGTTGGACCGCGTGATGGCCTTCTACTGCACGTGGGTGACCGCAGGCTAGCCCACTACAGCCCGCGTTTACCTAACAAAGCAAAAAATCAGGGAAGTTTCCGCCGGGACGAAGAGCTTTTTGTCAGTTAACTGGAACTCCCAGCCATGCATGGCCGAGAGTTCGCCAAAAACCCTAGCTCCTTCTAG